>PVJA010021020.1:0-36145 GCA_004027025.1 Myocastor coypus | reverse complement strand
CTGGGACAGGAAGTTAGTCGCGGGAACGCAGAGGCGGGGCAGAGGGGCGCAGGGGCTTACCCGCGGCCGGTGCGCAGGCTCAGCTCCCAGCGGTGGGGTTTGGGCTGGTGTAAGGGGATTTATGGTTGTGAAATACTTCATCAACAGGAGGCAGTGCAGTCTAACAGACCAGCACGGTCAGAATCAAGCCGGCCTGGTTCAAAATCCACCACAGAAATTTACTGAGTTATTTGATCTTGAGCCAATTTCCTTATCTTCTGGGATATTCAGGCTCAATATGTCGAACTTGGCTCAGAATTCTTACCCTATTTTCCTCTGTGAGGTAGCATGACTATGATTAAAAGCATGGACTAGGACCAAACATCCTTGGTTCACAGCTGAGTTGCTCTGTTTACCAACTGTGTGACATAACCATGCCACCTCTCTGTGCCTGTGCCCTGCTCTCTACATGTCCCTTTGTTGACAGGGCTCTATGAAAGTTAAACGTGACAGAATATGGAAAATAATTGAAAAAAAGATTAGAAAGTGCTGGCACACAGAAGTACTGAAAGTTTATCTATGTTTCTTCTTCTTACTGCCTCCTCCCGGAGCTGATGGATAGATACTATGAGATGCTGTGTCCCTCAGCCGGCATGTGATTTTCTTCCTTTCAGCTCTTTTTACACAGTACCATGATCAGTGGAGCCAGCATCTGTTTCCATCCTTCTCATCCTCTGTTCCTCAACTCTGGCTGCTAAGTGGGAAGAGGTAACAGTGCTGGATGGCCTCTGGTTCCATTTGTATACCTCTCTCTTGTTGGCATCTCTTCCTCAGCAGACCCAAACTTAAGCTCAGGCGTCCATCCAAAGACAGCCCAACAGCCACATAGCACATCTCCAGATTAGCACTCTTTCCTCTGTCCCATCTTTCCCAGTGCCCATCTAGCTGGGCCTTGTGAGGCTCACAGTTCCTCTCCTGATGGTCGACTCTGTCCCCTGAAAAGCTCCCCACTGCTAGTGGTAAGAGATGCCAGAGTTGTTCAGAAGTATGGGGTCTCCAACTCATGATCCTCTAAATCCATGTGTCCACAGAAGAAAACCACTGTGCACATGTGTCCACAGAAGAGAACCACAACACAAACCCCCACACTGTTAAACTATGCACTGTGGGATGTTTGTAATTTTTCCATTACTATTTTATTGCTATAGCCTTGGACTCAATTTTCCCATCTCTACAATGCAATGATTCCCATGCCACTGCTAAAAGAGATGATGCACCATAAAGTGTGTCTGTGTATCAGCAACTCCACCATATTACCACACCTATCACAATTATTATTTGAAATACATTATTTATTTGTTTATTTGTTTGGTATAGGGGCTCACTGCAGAGCTTGGATTCACAGTGATCCTCCTGTCTGAGCTTCCCAGCACTGGGATTGCAGGCACATACCACCATGCCTGGTTTTGGTAGCCTGCTCCGTGTGCTCCAGGTTCTAGGGACAGCATGGCATGCAGTACTGGGGATTGAACCCAGGTCCTTGCACTTGCCAAGGCAGGCACTTAGACTGCTGAGCTATCTCCTCAGCCCACTATTATTATTTTAAATTGCATACATTCTCTTTGCCCCCCACACTATTTACCCATTGCTACTGTCTACAAGTCCTACGGACTGGCTGGCCTCTCCCTCTGACAGTTTTCATTTTTATTTCTGCAGCTTTTCTTTGCAGTTCATTTTTCCTCTTCTATGAAGCCCAATCTGGCCTTCTTCCTCTTTTTCCTCTTCCTCCACTTCCTCCTTGTTATGGTTTATGTCTAGTTGTCCTCTTAAAGCCTCATGAAATGATGGGGCGTGTCTTCTATAGACTGAGACTTGATTCGTGATCCCTGGGATTGTGTTTTAGTACTGATGGGATTATGGGTCTGAGTAAGGCTAAGACTATGGGTGTGGTCTAGGGCAGATATCCTAAGGTGGAGAGCCTGAATGTAGTATCAAGAGTGACAGAGAGACAGACTCAGCTGTAGCTGTTGTTCTACTGCTGTGGTTGGTTGGCTGCCTCTGTCACCATTTTGTTGCTATTCTACTGCCATGAACTGGATACTCTCTGTCTTGCTCCACTCAGCCTTGGGCCAGCCAAATATGGACTGAAACCTCCAGTAACTGTGAGCTAATAAGCCTTTCCTTCCTTCATTTTGAGTATTGGATATTTGTCCCAGCAATGAGAGAAAAGTAACTAAGACACTCCTCCTCCTCCTCCCCTTCTCTTTCTTTCTTTCTTTCTTTCCTTTCTTTTTCTCTTTCTTCTTCTTCTTCCTCCTCTTCTCCTTCCTCCTCCTCTTCCTCCTCCTCTCCTCCTCCTCCTCTTCCTCCTCCTCTCTTCCTCCTCCTCCTCCTCCTCCTCCTCCTCCTCCTCCTTCTTTCTGTCCCACATTCAAGGCCCAGCTCACCTATGGGGAAGAAGGCTCTAATGGTCTCCCTTTCCTGCTCTTCAGCTCTCCAAATTCGTATCTCCTTATAGTCTGTACCAAACAACTTTTTACTGGTACCTGTTGTTCCAGGACTTTGGTTTCATCTGCCCCATTGAACTATAATCCTTTCTCAAGTAGTCACTCAATTTTCTTTCTTTAGTGGTAGTCCACATTATAAAATTAATGTTCATAAAGGGCCCTGCAACATTCTCTTGGGTGCTCTGAGTGGGAGTGGACAGATTTGCAGGAGTTCAGAGGCCAACTGTGGTCTCTTCATCTTTCAAATAAATATGGTGACAGGAAACCTACGGGAATGGTTGGACAGCTGAGACCCTGGGTTCAAAGCTGAGTCTGCTGAGGAGACATCATCATCTGGCAGGGTGTAGGGAAAAGCGATTAGCACTAATGGAACCTGGCAAGGAGGCAGAAAGCAGGGATGTGGGATACTGGGGCCCTGGCGTGGGATGGATGAGCACATGTCCCCCTCACCTAGGCATGCACTATATGCTTTTTGTCTATTAGCTATCCCAGGTTGTGGCAGAAGACCATTATGGCAGAATAGCACACATACACTCTGGGAAGCTGGGTTCAAATCCCACTCCAACCGCTGTATAGCTTCAGCTAAGTTATGAAAATGCCTGGTTCATTTTTCTTCTCCTTAAATTGGGACAATATAAAGCAAGAGTTGGCACTTGTTTCTTACAAAGGGCCAGACAGTAAATACTTCTGGCTTTGTGGGCCGTGTGATCTCTGACATACTATTCAGTTTCAAAGATGTGCCAAGAAAATAACTGCTGTGTATGTGTGAATGAGTGGACATATCTATTCTAAGACATTTTCTTTATAAAACCAATAGTGGCCAAGAATCTCTAGATATAATTTAATTCAGAGGCTCACAGAAGATGGAAGATTTGGAGTTCATAAAATTGTGAGGAAAAGCTACAGCCTTTAGTCTCAAATAGATATGAACTCTATATCTGACTATTAGAAAATGGCAGAACTTAGAGAAGGTTTCTTTTCTTTTCTTTTCTTTTCTTTTTTTTTTTTTTTAAGAGAAGTTTTCTATTGTTTCTGAGCTTTAGTTTTCTCCCCTAATGTCTATTCTATGGGTTCATTATCATACAACAGCTAACATGTGGCAAGTAACTAGTGTGTACCAAACACTTTTCTCCAGTCACAAAATAGATTAAATCTTACATCTTCTGTGATTAAATCATTAAATGGTGCTAGAGATCCATGCCTATTGCAGAAAACATGCAGCTCTGCTTCCCTGGAATCTGGATTACAGGCAGTGGGGAAGTTTCCTACTGGCTTAGGGTGCTCACAGCTTTGCAGCCTTCCCTGGTTTCTGCCTGGATGTCCTATGATGTGGATGGATTATCTGCCTTTGGGGGAGCTTTAATTAATGGGACAAAAAGGGCAGGCTTCCCAAATCCCACATCAGTTCTGTGTTGGAATGCCAGAACTTGTCTACAGAGAAAGGCTTCATGCCCTGACTCTTAACGAACCCAGCAAGTTCAAATGCATTTCTAGGAGCACAAGAATCCCAAATTATTATATGAGAAGGCCAAGAAAGGGGGAAACAAAGGACCTCCAGAAATGTTGCTAAATTCCCTGAAGATTGCAGGGCTGCCCACAAGGCTTGGGAGTGTGATTTATGTGAGGATTTCTCTTCATCAATGAGAGTGCTTTTAAATCTGAGAACCTGAAATTGTTATCACTACCTTCTACATGCTAAGGACATGGATTAGAACAATAAAATAACCCACCCTACATGGCACAGATTTTATATATTTTGAGACTGCCCACATATCTGACTCTGACTCTGTATTACGCTTTTTTTGTTTGTTTGTTTGTTTTCTTCTTGCTCTCTTCTCTCACTCCCAAATCTAAGCTAATAAGAAATTTATTCTAGGAAAAGATTATGTAGCTAAGAAGATGCAGTGATGGGGGCGAGTGAGCTGTGCTGGTGCGCTGAGGGCTGCTGCTTGCACTGTGCAGCCTCATCTCAGCTCCCCAGGGTGTTGTATGTCTCCTTTTGGGACCGAAGACATCTGCTGTAATGGGCAGCTGCATCCACAACCCGCCTCAGCGCCAGGAGGACATGCTGGAGAATGAGTCAGTGGGGCACGCTGGTGCATTTGTTTACTGGGGACATGGTGGAACAGTGGGAGCTATTCTGACATGTCCACTGGAAGTTGTGAAAACACGGCTGCAGTTATCTTCTGTGATACTTTATATCTCTGAAGTTCAGCTGAACACCATGACTGGAGCCAGTGTTAACCGAACAGTACCTTCTGGATCCCTCCATTATCTAAAGGTGATCTTGGAGAAAGAAGGGCCTCATCCCTTGATGAGAGGATGAGGCTCCAATATAGTGGGGGTGGCCCCTTCCAGAGCACTATACTTTGCTGCATACTTCAACTGCAAGGAAAAATGGAATGATGTATTTGATCCTGATTCTACCCAAGTTCACATGATTTCAGCTGCCACGGCAGGTTTTACTGCAATCACTGCAACCATCCCCATTTGGGTT
The DNA here is from genome assembly GCA_004027025.1 of Myocastor coypus. Taxonomy (NCBI): domain Eukaryota; kingdom Metazoa; phylum Chordata; class Mammalia; order Rodentia; family Myocastoridae; genus Myocastor; species Myocastor coypus. The sequence continues at coordinate 31,162 of PVJA010021020.1, read as the reverse complement.
CTAAAGACTCGGTTACAGCTTGATGCAAAGAACTGTGGGGTGCGCGCATGCACAGCACAGCACAGCACACACAAAAAGCACATGAGTGCTTTTGAATGTGTCAGTGAAGTGTATCAGGCAGATGAACTTAAAGGATTTTACAGGGCCATGTCCGCTTCCTATCCTGGCATGTTAGAGACTGTTATCCAATTTGTTATTTATGAAAGCATAAAGCAAAAATTACTGGATTGTAAGACTGCATCAATGATGGAAAGTGCTGAAGAGTCCGTGAAAGAAACATAAGATTTCGTGGGAATGATGCTTGCTGCTGCTACCTCAAAAACTTGTGCCATATCTACAGCATATCCACATGAAATTGTAAGAACAAGATTACATGAAGAAGGAACAAAATATAGATCTTTTTTTCAGACACTGTTTTTGGTGGCTCAAGAAAAAGGTTATGGGGCACTACCATGTTCTAACAACTCATTTGGTGAGACAGATTCCAAACACAGCTATTATGATCGTCACCTATAAGTTGGCGGTCTACCTACTCAGGTTGCTATGCTACAAAGGAGGAAAGACTAAAAGATTACAGTGGATCATGGAATGTTGGAGCCACCATGGTGGACAGAATATAGTAGTTTGGGAATATGTACCATAACTGCCTGAATGGCAGTTAACCAATAGAATATTGTCTCTTGATCATGTCAGCCCTTTTATCTTCTCTAATGTTATGGAAAACAAATGAATGCAGGGCCCTGCGGGATGGCTCAGTGGTCTAAAGCGCCTTCTTGGGGAAGCTTGGGCGGCTTCAGGGACTGCGGTTCGATCCCCGGCATCACATGCTGCGCTAGCCCTGCCCCCGGAGCGGGCTGAGCAGGCCATGAAAATGAGTGAATAAACAAGGGTTCTGAAATAAGAAAATAATAATAATAAATAAAATTAAAAAAAAAACAAATGAATGCATTTTTGTCTTTTCAGAATTAGCTAGTTTGAACATGAATTATCACCTATCATACCTAGGTATCATTTACTTAAATCAGAACAATTTACCGCTTCTGAATTTTTGTTTGCTTCACATTAAGAAATTGGACCTGAAATTTTTTTCTAGGTCAGTATAGATTATACTTACTTGGTAGAAAGAATGATAATTTTTACTTTGTTCTTGTAAGATTTTGAATGCAATGCTAATATTTGGAACAGAGTAAATATTATAGAAGAGGGGCTCTCTGCTGTCTTGATTCAGCAGGCATTATTCTTAGCTTATTTTGGCCAAGAAATTTATTCTAACCTAGTTTCCTGAGTGGTATGTCATAGAAAGATCCAGGTTCACTGAGGTTAAACATGCTAATAGGATACAGTTTTTGAATTTTATTGTTGAGTTGTCGGTACCTTTTAATACTTCCAATGCGTCATACGTATGACCTATATGAAGATGTCTGCTATAATACTGCTAAGAGACTTTGCCTTTAAGTATTGCTGTCCTGGTGTGTGAGACTTCAACAATTAAACTCCAGTGTAGTATTCAAAAGAAAAACAAAAGATACTGTGATGGTTTTTTTTTTTTTTTTATTTTTTGGTGTGTGTGTATCAGGGATTAAACTTGGGACTTTGTACTTCCCAGGCAGGTGCTATCTCCTTGGCCTGAGCATTTGGATTTAATAATAATCATTTGTTTCATGCTTAATTCCATATGTACAGTTCCCCAAACCCCATGTATCTGTTGTTCCCAGATTCAGTGGGCCATTCATTGTGGTGATGTGTCCTCTTTTATCCAAGAACAGGCCACCAAGGCCTTCCCATCTGAGACAGGATGAAGTGGACTTTCATTAGGTGGGGAGAGTTTATTACCCAAGCAGACTTGCCTCTTGAATTGTAAACATTTTTAAGAAGAAAAGGGGGTGCTTGTAATTGCAACAGGAGAGTCAACGAGATGGGACTAGCCTAGGACGTAATAGCACCTTCCACTTCTTTCCCACTGAATGTTATCTGGAAAACTGGAAGAAATATTTATTACTAGGTCCTGCCCTTTCAAGAAGGCCAGGAAACAGAAGTTTCAGGGTTTGAAATTTGATTTTGGAAACTCTGTATCCCTTTGGAGAGACTCCACTGACCCTTCCTATTTTCACAAATAATGATCTCTAGAGGATCCTGGAGTACACAGCAGCTACTTAGTGCAGAGATGGAAGCCTTCTGGTGCTGGTGACTAGGCAAAATTTCTTTTACTATAAGCAGGAAGGGGCATCTTTTTGGAAGGCCTGGAGCAGGTTTTCCCAAGTTTGGAATCAATAAAATACTGAAACCTTTTGGAGACATATAAATTATTAGCTTCTTATTAATCACATTGGATATTTATCCTCATCATTATTTCTTAAGAGAATTTTAGTATTTATTTATTTATTTTGTATTTTAGGGAAGAGTCCACAGTGTGTTCAGGGTCTCACGACTAGATCGGACTTGTAGTGATCTGCCTGTTTGCAGCCTCCCAAGAGCTAGGACTACAGGTACACGTCAGTCTCAATTGCTGTCTCAGCGTGCCCTGGGGGTGGGGCTGGCATGGCAGGCCTAGGGATCGAACCTCCAGGTCCTGCTTGCAAGTGCTTGCAAGCACTTTAACAAGAAAATTTTAACTCTCTCTCTCTCTCTCTGTGATTAAATGAAATGGCAGTAGTACAGTCTAGTCACAGGTGTAGGGCAGACACAGCAGTTTTCAGAAGTGCTTGTTATGATTTGTGTCTAGTTGTCCTCCTAAAGCCTCATGTAGTTAATGGGGCAAACGTCTAGCCTTTATGGTCAATTCATGATTCAGTGCTGGGATTATGGGTGTGAGGGCTGCTGGGATTATGTGCATGAGTGCTACACCCCACCTGGGTAGGAGAGCCTGAATGTAACATAAGAGAGACAGAGAGACAGGCATGCTCTCTGTGGCCACTAGTCCTGCTGTTTTGCTCTTGCTATTTTATCAGTTTGCTGCGGTTATGAACTGTTGCTCCCTGCCACTGGAGCTAGCCAAGTATGGGTTGAAACCTCCACAAACTGTGAACTAAAGAAATTTTTCCTTCCTTAACTTTGGGTGTTGGGTATTTTTTCCTAGCAATGAGAGAGGAGTAACTAAGACTATGCTCAACTTTCCACTCCAAACAGAAGAAACACACAGGCTGTCGTGAAGAGCTCCATGGAGAGCTACTTGTGGCTGTGTTTTGGGTTTAACCTTGGCCTTATACAGAGGGTACAGCTATGCAAAGTGTTCTCTTCTCCTGACAAGTCTTCCAGATCTTTACACTAAGCCCATTAGATCCAACCATCAGATCCCATTGCTGCAACTTCCACTCCTTTTACCTGAAGTCACCTTGCTTCCCCACCAGCTTCCAGTCTAGCCTGAGCCTTTCCTCAGAGGCAGCTGTGTACTGCAGACAAACCTTAGTTCCTCCACTTTTCATTGTGTAGTCTTAGGCAACTCTCTTGACTGCTTGTATCCACAGTTTCATTCAGTTGACTAATATGCATTCAATAAGACTTTTAAGAATTAAGTGAGATGCATCACCAAAAATAGACCCCAATGTATGTTTAATAGGGTTTATATCTCTAGTGCAATCACTTTTACCAGACCAGAAGGGCTTAGGTTTCCTTCTTAGTTTCCCTTTCTTAGTTTTCATTCCTTTTTATCTCATGCTTCATACCAACCAGAAGAAACTGGGCTGGTGTCCCCTCTCTTCCCGCAGGGATCTGCCCATGAGTGAGCAGGAGATTTGAGTCATAGCAACAATTTCCTTAAGCACTATCTATGTGCCCAGTTCATTACTTCCTCTTCAAAACAAACCTACATTCTTGTGCATTCGTCAGTCAAATCATATGTGTCAGGTAGGAAACAATGCAGATGGTGTATGTGCAAACTCAGAAAGCTCAGTGTAGTGACTGCATTATAGTCCAGTGTCTGACTCTAGAGACTTCTGTTAGCCACCAACCTTTTTGCTTTTGAAGGCTGGGTGCTTCTTACTTATTAATTCTGTCCTTTAAAAATGATCATCATTAGAGCAGCCAGCCATTACTGAATGCCTGTAATCACTACATACACTGTTTCATTTGACTTTCCTAGTAATGTCTTGAGGATGCCATTCTTGTACTCATTTATATTAGTTGCTCTGAGTTTACACTGAGCACGTTATCTATCCAATTTGTTAGGAAAGGAGGATTTTTCATGCTGTTTCTTGGTACTATAGTATGTGCCATACATTTTATGAATGGCAACTTCAAGACAATTCTGGGAGAAAGGTACTGTCATTTTTATAGGCAGAGCAATAGATGGAAATTATGGAATTGCAGCAGGCTTGGAAAACATAGAATGACAGGCTAGGATGAAAGGACAGGCAGTCTGGCTTCAGAGTTGAGTGTTAGCCTCTCATGCTGTGTTGCTTTAAGAAGTGAAGGACTCCAGAAACAGTGAGAGGAGGAAGGGATGATTACAAAGGCAAGGGTATTATCCATGCATAAGCAGGAGAGTCAGTGAGTCTAGGAATGGTGAAAGCTCTGAACCAAGGAAATCTGCAACCCTGTGAATGGATACAGTCCCGCAGAGCCCTGACTCTTCCCTTGCAGAAGAGGTTGGGCAGCCTGGAGGTCTTTCCAGCCTTGAGCAATGGTTTAGCTGTCTCATTTCCTTTCCATCTATTGAAGCACATCAGTAGGAAATTGCTTCACACTCTTAAGCAAAATTTGCCTACAATACTTTGTATAAAATCCCCATAAGTGATGGAAGTCAATGTCAATTGCATTAAGAACTTCACATGGGTGGGGCCCTTTAGTTATGGTAAGCAAAAACAAATTTGTGGAGTAGCTAGTATGAACTGAAACCCAATAGGCATAGCTCTCACAGGAAACTTCGAAGTTGTGATTAGTTCTATTTTACAGGAAAATAAACTAAGACTTAGTGCAGCAAGGTATTATTCTAAAATAAGGTGGTGAGTAGAGGGGCTGGGCATATTTAGTGGCCATGGGACTTCATGGTGCATCCACTTATCTGGTTCCCTGCTGATTCTTATTTGTCCGTGATGGTTCCAGACACATATTTGGAATTTCTCTGTAATTAACAATGAAATTAGCAAAAATGTTTGAAACTCAGAAACCAATCTTCCAGTCAATGTGTTGTAGCCTAAGCTTTGCTCCTTTGCTTCTAGAGTCCTTTGCTTACTCTTGGAAACATAGAAGTATGTAATATGTCATTATTCTGAAAACCACTGTTATAAGAATAGAAATAATTTAAAGGGAAGATGTCAAGAAACATTGATAGTAGGTGAAGAAGAGATATCAGATATGAACATATTAAGATTTAAAACTCACATGCAAGACCTCATAAGTAAGGTAGATGACAAGGAATAAGTTTCAAAAAGTCTTCAGTATGTATGAGGAACAAAGGATTCCTTAAAATCAATGACAAAAAGACAAAGAACCCTCTATAAAAATGAAAATAGCCTATTAACAGCAAATGAACTTAAGTGGCCTCCAGATACTAAGAAAGTTTTCATTCTTACTAGCACCAAAAGAAAGGGTAAAGAAAAAAAAAAACATGAACAGCCATTTTCTGCCTAGTTCACTCACAAATGTTAAATGACTAAATAAGTAACAGCATTGGACATAAGCAAAGGTACAGGGACATCATTAGAAGAAACATTACGAGAGCAGTTTTTACCTTTTTGGAGAAGTTTGGTCAGAGTGTTCTGTATCTCTTCAAGAGAAACTCCCATAGGTAAACATAAAAAATCCTATCAGTGATGATCTTTGCATTACTGTTTGTAATATGCTATAAAACTACCTAAATATCTAGCTATTGGCCATTAGTTAAACAGTTTTATATATTTTCAAGCCCTAGAATTATAAGCAGTATATAATAAACATAGGACAGTGCTATAAGCACTAATATATTTTTAAAATCTTGTAAAGAAAAAGTGGAATAATCTCTATCATATGACTGTGTGATATGTGTGTGTATATACATTTAAAAGGTTAAAAAGACATAGGCATATGTAATAGGAATTACCTTTGGAGTCTACAATGGTCTGTGCCTTTCTCCTTCATTCATATGTGTGTGTGTGTGTGTGTGTGTGTGTGCATGTGTGTGTGCATGTGTGAAGAAATATTGACAGAGACTCACTACGCAGTTCAGACTCATACTGATCCTCCTATCTCAGCTTCCCCAGTGCTGGAACTACAGGAATGTACTACCACACCTTCACACCTGGTTTTTGGGGCCAGCATCACATGTAGTACCAGGGATCGAACTCAGGTTCTTGTGCTTGGCAGGCAGGTGCTTAGACTGCTGAGCTATCTCCCCAGCCCCCATGCTATATTTTTATGTTATTCATGTGTTTATTTTTTTCAGTGTAAGAGTACTTCTTCCACTTTTTAGCTATTTGGAGGACAGCAAGCTGACCACAGTGCCATTTGCCTGTATGGTGCAGGATGGAGAAATACTCTTGTCCAGCAGAGGGATCCTCTTGCATTGGATCCCACCTTCCTGTATTCTCTCAGCCATCTGGACACCTGAGTGAGGACACACAACCCTCCTGTACACATTCTCATGTGGAAGAACCACTGCACAGAAGTGAGTCATGGACTGAAGCAATTCTTGTCATCTTGATAAAACGTGGACACGATTCCACTCCACTAAGCAAAAGCCTCTACTTGCACCATGGATCCAGTGGGCATGTAGTGGATGTGAAGCACCTTAAATAATGGCTTCACTGGCCTAAAACAGCATATGTTTCTTTAGCCTTAGGGAAGAAAGCAGAGTCAGTCAAATGACTCATGATGGAGTTTGTTTTTAGTATGAATTATTTTTTTTCTGGCTTCTTGCTTTTAAAGATGGACCCTTTTCAGATGGGCTGGTGCAAGGGCTGCTGGAGCTTGGCTCACAGCCAAGCCTCCCATCCTCTGACAGCCAGAATGGATGGTCGGAGAAAGGGCATATCTTTCCTGCTATGACCACTCCACCACACACACTCTCTTTTTTTCAAAACAGCACAAAGGCAGCTAAGTAGCAGCCTGTGGAGGAAGGTGCACTGGATGGACTTGAAGTTGCAGGATTGGAGCTCCAAGCCCAGCTCTGCTAGAATGGCACATGGCTTCTCTGGGATGCAGGGTCCTGCACGAAATGGGAAGATGAGCCTTGCATTGTGCTGTGGTGGCAACTGACTGAATAAATTACTAGCACAGTGCTAGCAGCAGACAGCACTCCTGAGCTCCCCAGGGCATAGAAGGTCCCTCAGTTATACTTGCATCCTGATGTCTGCCTTAGAACTAGGCAGAAAATATTTAAAGAAGGCAGCAATGAAGGACCAAGGAATAGTTATGGCAGGAATAGTAATGGATATTCATCATATTTATCAAATGCTAGGCCCTGATCGAATTATTTTACATGGATATTTCTCATCAGTCCTTACAGATAGCTGTCAACATTTCCAAATCAAAGGAAAAGAGACACACAGAGATGAAGAAACCTGAACAAGGTCACACGGGTGGCTAGTGGAGGAGTTGCTGCCTGTGTGCATGTGGTGTGACTGTAGTGCTAATGGAGGCAGGGGACCTGGGGCAGACCACACAGCTCCCTGTGTGAGCATTGAGCAATGGCCAGCAATGGCCAGCTTTCTCAGATGTTAGCATAACGGGAATGAGACGAAGGAGGAGGATGTAGGTTGTATGCTCACCCACAACTGTGACAGAATACAAGTGGGCAAGCAAAACCATACAGGAGAAGAGCAAAATGTCTTTGTTCTGGCCCCAGCAATGCCCATGCTTCTGGAGGCATAAGGACCTCAGACCAGGGTGCCACACAGGGAAGATGGGATCCCAGAGCCAGCAGGGACATTAGTGCTGCTGGACACAGCAAGAAAGGGAGACCACTGCTTGCCCAGTGTCACAGAGCCCAAAATTCAGGCTTCCCCTTCAAGCCAGATCTGCCTCTGACATGGAGACCACACTACTGGCCTCTGTCCCTCATGGACAACCTTGAGGTTATGGCTTATTTTTCATTTACTTGTTCTTGCTGCAGTTCTTGCCAAGAAATCTTCAGGAAAAACAGAAATACTGGCTACTATACTCTGAATACACCTAGTTCCATTTATAGGCCATCCCACAGTGAGCCCGCTCTGCCAACACACTAGTGGGTGACCTATTTGGCAGTAGCCTTTGGATAGAGATGGTCTTCACAGGGTTGCTTACAGGGAAAGATGGGTGGGATTAGGAAAGGACTTGCCAGAGTGAATTAGCCACTTTCCTCTTGGCTTAACGCCTCTATCTTGTGAGTTGCCCCTGCTACATGAATGTGGAGAAAGAAATCATGCATTCAATCATTCCTATGTTTATTCCTTGGGTAGCTGAGTTCACCACTGAATTCATGAATCCTTGCTTAAGATTTATAATTCTGCACAGTCCTCCTCTGTCCTCAGCATTTCAGTGTGTGCCCACACGCATGCGCGCGCGCGCCCCCCCCCCCCCCCCACATAGGCACTTTAGACAAAATAGCAATTTCCAAGTGCTGGCTCAACTACCATTTTGGAATATTTTTTTCTGAGCCTCACAGTTGGGAACCTCATGCCCTGTAGTACACCTATTGGTTCTATGGTGTTATTCTTCTGCAGGGATGGGAGAAGCTTAAAGGGGAGCATGCTTCCTGTGCAGGACTGTACTGTGAGCAGAGGCAGGCCAGCATGGCTGGATGGCACAAAGATGGCATTCCAGCATCCAGTCTAGGGAGAAGCAGACACAAAAGTGTGCATCACACCTAGAGAAGAGTGATATCCAGGTCTTCTCTCTGCCACTTGGCAATGGGAATACATTTCTGTGCTGTGGTTTCCTTCTGCTTCATGTTCCTGCTCAAGTGTGTGTGTGTGTGTGTGTGTGTGTGTGTGTGTGTGTGTGTGTGTGTGGTTTGTGTAAGGCACATGGGGTACACTCTTTCTTAGGGTACCCTCCTCCAGCATTACCCTCTATTCTCTAGATGCTAATTCAGGATTTTGTTACTCAGAACCAAGAACCTGAATTCAGTTAAAACAGCTTGAGACAGAAAATAGAAGGTGTCATGCAGCTGAGAGGAGGGAAGAAGAGAGAGCCATATCACAGAATTCCTCTCAGTCAGCAAAGCCCAACCTCCTTAGCCTTTCAAATTTTTCTCAGACATATGCAATTTGCTCTCACCTCAGGGGCTTTGCACCTGTTGTCTCTTGCCATTTAGAATTTGTCTCAAACATCCACCCTCAGCAGACCTCTTGTACTGCTCTCAAGGCCAGCCTTCTATATACAGCTGCCCAGTCCACCATCTTTATTTCTTTATACAGCTATACAGTTTTCTCTTAGGATCTCTATTTCTCTCTCTCTCTCTCTCTCTCTCTCTCTCCCTTCTTTCCTCCCTGCCTCCCTTCCTCCTCTTTCTTTTATATTACTGTCAGCTCAGCTTGCCCTGGGAGTGGGGCTGGCACAACATGTGGTTCTGGGGATCAAACTGTGATCCCTGCAGTTTCCTAAACTTGCCTACGCAGGCTAGACCACTGAGCCATCTCGCTGGTCCAACACTTCTTTTTTACCCAGAACCAGTAACATCTGTCCTTATTGCTTGTTTCTTGGATTGTCCTTCTAAGCGCAGGTGTTGCTACTTCAACACTAGAGACATGCAGTGAAACAGATACAGGCCAGAAAATAGAGAAGCCACAACTCCAAGGGAAGAGCTAGCTAGTGAGACTAAGGAGAGTGACAGTAACTTCTGAAAAAATTAAAAAGTAATGATATTCAGTAAGACAGTGTCTTGCACTCTCTTACTGAGGCTGGCCCTCCATTTCTGAGTCTCCTGAATGCTAGGACTATAGATGTACACCTGATGCTTGAACAGAACTAATAACATCACCTCTTGGGTCACACTCCACCCAAGACCATCTCATGCACTATCTTGTTAAAGTTCTTTTCTACAATGCAGAAGCACCCAGCGAACATATGCAAAATGGGGATAAATAGTTACTCTATGTTATTTTGATGATCAAATGAGTTATTTCATATAAAATGACAGGAATAGTAATTAGCATGCAAAAATATTAACAAATATTACAAATTATCACCACCATCTCATCTTCTATACTGGATACAATATGTAATAGCTGTCTATAAGAATCATATCCACTGCTGTGAATTATATTATTTTTAAAATGAAGCTTAGAATTTCCTCAATGTACAAAGTTAAACACGTGCCCCCCATTCTGAACTTAATGCAGCATGAAAAACTTAAGAAGTATTACTTATCTGTTCTTACACAATCATAGCATTCTAGTATTTGCAATAGACATTTGTGATTTTCTAAATAACAGTTTTAGGACATGTAAACACGGAGAACCACATAAACACTCAGACACTTGAAGAAAGGATGACATGTTAGTGGAAAGAAAAGATTAGCTAAGGGACTGAAATACAACTTTATGTAGATAATATGGGCAGAGAACACTGAATTAAAACAAGAACTGGAACTGTGGAAAGCAAAGAATTACACAAGCCAGCAAAGTCCAAGACTACATGCAAAAAACACCTCTGCATCCTGTGGAAAAGGCAAAGACAAACACACAAACAAGTGAGGGGGAGTTACACATAGTAAGCATCGTCATTTATTAATAACTTCAAAAATCTGCTAGATCAGTGCAAGAGATCTCAAATGTGGCTAGTTTTGTAAGAGATTTTTCTGTTGACATCCCTGCTTTGTCTCCAACTGAAGTTTGGGAGACAGAACTGGTGTGTACCCAGCCCAGGATCCAGTTCTTTCTCTCTCCTTCAGCCCAGTGACCCACAAACATGTCATTCTGTCTTTAGAAACAGGGATGGTGTTGGGAGAATTTTATTAGTGTATGCAATATTCCCCCATACCCCTAGATGTCACTATTGCAAAACCAACAGAAACCTCCACCTCACAGGAAAAGGTAACAGGATATTTGATACAAAACCCTAAATGCAGTAACAGTTCAGAAGGCAGACGCCATTTATTATAGAAGCTACAGACAATTCAGTATCTCAAAGACAACTGTTAATTTCGTTTCTAATTCAAGGGCTCACTGTAAGAAGAGACATCTCATGTTTTATTTATTTATTTATTTTTGTCAGAAAAAAATATCCATGCAGCTCTTTCTAAAACATTTACTTTTAAGGGTTCAATTGAAACCTGCATTACCTTGAGTGTAGTATGTTGTTTGCAATGAAGGCTGACTTCCTAGCATAAAATAACTAGCTTTCACAATAAAAATATAAGACATTAAATGAAGATTAGCTGGGAGAAAAAATGTAGCTGTTACTTTTATATTTAACTCAAAACCATCATTTTATTAAATGTATTTAAATTTGGTTTCTATTTAGAGTTTGCAGCTTGATTAATAGGGAATGTGTTAAATAACACCTGGCTGTTAGGAGTCAGTGCCACATAAAACATACAACACATACAATTTTGTTTCATTATTATTTAAGGCTTCTCTGTGCTCTTGGCTATGGGCACATACATATTAAAAGTTAAGTACACACTGTATATTTAGCCCTTTCAAAAAGTTTTCTCTTTAAAGAGAAATATGCAGTGGAAAATGAACTAGACTCTGGTGAAAGGTAATGTTACTCCTTTGGGGACAGCAGTTCTGTTTATCAAAAGAAAGGAGAAGGGAGGGCAGAAGCAATTCTCAAGTATCCAACAAAGAGGGATGTCCAGCTTCTGAGACTACCTGAGTCAGTTTCTACACTCAAGCTTGCTTTTTTGCCTTTATTTTGAGGCCATGAGGAAAACTAGAGAGGGCATAGAGTGCCTTAAACACAGGGAACTGTATTAGCAGATAAACAAATGCAGGCAGGTGCTGAGGGAATCCTTAGGCCAGTGATTCTCAACCTGTGGGTCGTGACCACGGTGGGGGTCGAATGACCAAAACACAGGGGTCGCCTAAAGGCATTGGAAAATAAATATTTAAACCCATGCTATGCCGTGGTGAAATGTTATTTATTGGAATTAGTAATTTGAAGTAACCACCAAAATTATTTTTTGGTTTGGGGTCACCGCAACATGAGGAACTGTATTGCAAGGTCTCGGCATTAGAAAGGTTGAGAACCACTGCCTCAGGCACTAAAGGAACATTTCTGGGGGTGTAGGGAGTATCCTTAAGTGTTCTGAATATAATTTAGGCATTGATCAGGGGTGGGACTTGGATACAGGTGTTGGCTCTGACTAAGCTGGGAAGGAGAGGGTGAGGATTGCCAAGAGTCACAACAAAATTATCAGTTTTTGATGAAAACTAGACTCTGACCTCTAATGTACCTGCAATGCAGAAGATAACTCTGTAGACTAACACTCTCTTTCAGTTTCATGAAGTTGTCTGAAATGTCATACAACATGTTTTCATACTTCCCAGTTTAATAGGCTGTAGTATTTTTTAATTTAGGAAACTATATTTATTAAATATGATGTATTCTGTATCATTTCTAATATTTTCTGTTATTTTTTATTCTCTTTAAAAAACTAAAATAAAGTATATTTAATGCAGAAAAATAGAGCAAAGGTCTCAGACCTTAGAAGACAAAAGCTATCTTTTTCAATACAAGTACAATTCTATCCACTTACTGATGAGAGAACTGAGCCCCAGAGAAACTAACATGTTTGAGATCACACCTTGGTGGTAGAAGTAGGCCTGGAATCCAAGGCTGTTTTAGTTCAGACCCACCTATTAAATCTCCAGCCCCTATGCTGCTCTATGGATGACTAGAGACTTGGGGCAGAAGCAGTAAGGGAAGCTGGGGGATGAATGGCAAGTGCAGCTTAAAATTCTATTTACTCCCTTTGTAGCTATTACATTAGAAGTTAAGACTTTCTCAGACATTAAATAATTTTTTTGCTATCATCCACATTGGTATCATCAACATTAGTGCTATGCCCACTGGAAATAAGTCACTAAAATTAAGGATGTGAAAGCCCACAAGAGCACAGAAATACAACCAAGAAGGAAGGACTTTCTGTACATGTTGGAACATGGATAAACTTTGAGCACACAGAACATTAATAGTATGCTAAATGAAATGAAGCAGCCACAAAAAGATAAATACAATATGACTCCACTTATATGGGATAGTTGGAGCACTTAGGGTCATATGAGAAGGTTAAGTGGTGGTTGCAGGGCTGGGATGAATCAATGGGAACCCATTAAGTGGGTACAGACTTTCAGGCTTGCAAGGCAAAAAGAGTTTAGTGGCTGGGCCCGGCGGGATGGCTCAGTGGTCTAAAGCGCCAGCTTGGGAAAGCTTTGGTGGCTTCAGGGACCGCGGTTCGATCCCCGGCACCACATGCTGCGCCAGCCCTGCCCTCTGTGGGGGCTGAGCCGGCCATAAAAATGAGTGAATAAACAAATAAAGGTTCTGAAACAAGAAAATAATAAATAAAATTAAAAAAAAAAAAGAGTCTAGTGGCTGGACAGTGGTAAATATTATACAATGTGAATGAACTCAATTCCACCCAGCTGTACACTTAAAATTGGCAAAAATGATCAAGTATACATCAACTGCACTTTACCACAATGAAAACACAGAGGAATGTTCAATCAGGAATGCTTTCTGCAGTATTCACTTGTAATGTCCCTCTCTTGATACAGTGTGAAGTACAACCCTTGAAAAGTTTCAATTTTCAGATGTGCATATCCTTTTGTAGTACTTCCTTTCTACTTTTCTGGAAAGGAGAAAGTCTGGAAGAAACAGGTTTTCCTAAAAATTTTTGTAAAATTGTATATCTGTATATTTTATAAGATTTCTAATTGCTAAATTATTCAGCCACCACTTGCTCATCTGTATGATGCTCTACAAGAGCCTTCCCAGGTCTCAAATCCTGATTCTTGCTCTTCCAGATATGAATACTGTCCACTGTTTTAGGTAAGGAGCTGATTATTTCTGACACTCATCAGAGTATTTAGTGACCCATAGTCATGTCTGGACTTGCCATACTTCTCTTATTGGAAGGATGGTGGGGAAGGGCCCAGTGTGAGGTTAGCGGCCAAAGCAGCCAATGAAGGGTATCTCAGAAGACACATAGGACCTGGACACTGAGACCTGCCCACCATGTACTTCAGAGAGGAGGGGACATTTATTGAAGCCTTCTATGCAGCGGGTACCTTCATGCTATATTGTTATTTCACAAACTTTACCATTTTCACATCCAAGTACTACTTACTACACTAATAAGTAATTAAATGTCTAAAAATTATCTTTCTCATAGCCAGGTGTGGTGGAACATGCCTGCAATCCCAGCACTGGGAAGGCTGAGACAAAAACATCACTGGGAGTTTGAGGCCAGCCTGGGTTTCAAAGTAAGTTCAAAGCTAGCTTGTCTCAAAAAGACAAAAAGACAAAAAGAAAAAAAAACTTTCTGAAACAAAAATATCATAAAAATTCAGGTTTGATGCCAATTATACATTTTCCTAAAACACAGTAAAACAGATATTTAACTATTAGAAAAATAATATCCATACATTTGAGAAACCTCTGTGGTATTATGTGTATGTGAGTATGCACATGAGTGTGTATGTGCGTGCATTTTGGAAGATGCCAGACCATTTTACCCTATCTCTCATTATGGCTGCTGGCACTAGGGCTAGTAGAGCTGATTAATTTGCACATGAGTGAAGAAAAAGAACTCAAGTCATTCTGAGTTTACATTTCTCTTATCCTTAAAATGGGCATATTCTATACAATCACATATACAGTATTTCTAAAACTTTTAGACTTCATGAATAGTAAAAGTCAAAATGACTCTGAAGGCTGGCAGAGTTTACAAGTTTTTATTGTGCCAACTCAGTAATGTATGTGCTGAAAAAATTAAAATAAAAACAACATAGGACTTCCAAATTAGACAAATGGGAAAGAAGACTTCTTAGGTATGATATAAACCACTCAGGAAAAAATTTGGGAAAAATCCATGACATTTGGCCTATTTCCACATTTCTCAGTCTAATGAAACCTGTCATCAACCAGTCCCATGGTACATGTGGGTCTGTGGACCACTGCAGCAAGAAGGCTTTAGAATCAGAAGATCTGAGTTGAAGTTCTGGTTGTGCACTAACTACTTCAAGAAAGCTACTTCACTGAGCCTCACAACTTTACTTAAAAACTAAATATAGTACATATTGTTTTGAAGATTAACTGCAATAAATTTGTAAAATGCCTATCATGGCACTTAACCTGTTGCAGCTCATCCTACCTACTTTGCCATGAGGGTGAAGTGTGGTGATGCATGCGACAGTGAGCTAGCTGTAACTCCTACATGCCACATAGCTGTGCCTCTCCCTTGAGTCTCAGCTTCAGAGTTTCTTTCCCTGTGGAAGTTTAATTGTTCCACTAGGCTGGGTAAGAAGCCCCTATCCCTCACAGTGTGGCACTTGTATTCTTCGCCTGCATTGAAATTGTCCCACCTGCCCCAGGTTCTAGGTGTTCCAAGGAGAGAGCGCACCCATCAGCCTTCTACACCATCATTCCTCCACCATCCTAAAATAGTCATCGCCACACAAAGACTTGACTCTTTTTCAGTACACACATGACTTGATGAGAGGATCAGTAAGAGTTTTGAAACTAGTTTTGCAGTCTGCTCTTAATGCTTCATAGTCTTTACCATGGGTTTATGGCAGCATTTTCCAATATTTGGTCTTTAAAACTAAGCAAAGTAAGATGTACCTTAAAAAACTAATTGGTTGGACAGGTAAATTTTGGAAACACAATTATTATATATACTTACTAAAACCAGGAGATTCACAATGGATATTTATATGTTAAAGTTTTAAAAATCCTGTTATCAAGATGTCTAGCTAATTTGGACATGGTACTTTACAAATTAATTCTTTGCAGGAACATTTTTTGTTAAGCTTTAAAAAATTAAATTCAAAATGGTTAAAAAAGCATTAAAAATGATACAAAATAATAGGAATTGGACAATGGTTATTGTATTGCATAATGTTACCTTTAAATTAGTTGTTTAGATTACCAGATATAAATTATGCAAAATTAGTAAAAAGAAAAAGTTACAAGAAATCAAAAAGGAGGAAAATATTAAGCATTAATTGCTCTTTTCAATAACCAGTAGGAATCCGCAGAAAAATTATCAAAGCTATGCTGCATATATACATGAATATATCTTTTTCCCTTCTTTCTTTCATCCCTTTCCTAATCCCATTTTTTTCTTTCCATTGAACAGATTCTTTCCCTTTCACAGTATTTATTGTATCTTTCATATTTTATTTACTCTTTTAGGTTCTCACAATAGTGAGATAATACAATGTTTGCATGTGTGGGTCTGACATATTTCACTTACCAGTATAGTCTCTAGTTGCAAAAGTCTTGGGTCCGTCCGTCCGTCCGTCCGTCCGTCCGTCCTTCCTTCCTTCCTTCCTTCCTCTCCTTCCTTCTGTATTTAGTACAGGGTCTCACTACACTGATCAGACTCATAGCGATCCTCCTGTTTTTTAGCCTCTCAAGTGCTGGGATTATAGGTGTGTGCCACCATGCTGTCTTTTTTTTTTTTTTTTTTCTTACCATGCTGTCTTAATTGCTGTCTCAGCATTCTGTGGGGGCAGAGCTGGCACAGCATACTGGGGATCGGACACTGATCCCCAAGTCTGCCTAAGCAGGTGCTTTAATCCGCTGAGCTATCTGGACAGCCCTATCTTTATTGCTGAGTAATACTCTATTGTGTAAAAATGCCACATTGTTTTTACCTATTTTTCAGTCTATGGACATTTGAGTTGTTCAAGAGTACATTCTTTGGGAAATTGGCCTGTAGAGAACTTGGTTTTTAATGAAATGATCCTCAGGGTTTCTATTCATTCTTCATCCTGGGCCTCTTTTCTCACTTAAATCAGCATGGCCACACGTCTGTGGATGGAGACATATAAACTACACTGGACTTGCCATAAAACCAATGGAAACAACACAAGTTATGAGAACACAGACCTGTGAATGAGGGGACAACAGGACTCTGATGACAGGGATTGTGCTGATTTGTACCACAGGAGCTTTCACAGTGCTGTGCACATGTATCGCAGCAGGTGCTCTTCTTCCTCTTCTCTTCCACTGCTGATGGCATTTTTGGTGCCCATACGTGGGGCACATTCTCAAAGATCTGTCATCACTATTTTACAGAGGGCCAATAGGCATAGGTTAAGACTTATTTTGTAAGATATAAATATTTTACAGGCTGAAAATAAGTATTACTGATTAGGAAGCATCAAAGTGACTTGATTAGGTAAAGCAGTCAGAAAACAGGCCTGGTGAATTCTGGTAAAATCCTTTTCCACCATATCATTCTGTCTCTTGGTGTTAAAAATTTTATATTTATGAATTTATAGCTTGCTAAGCACTTCTGTATCTTTCACTCTATTTAAACCTTCTGATAATATACAAATATTACTTATCCACTGTATAGGTTTTGCAATTGACTCAGAAAGCTACTACAATAGGGATAAAAATATGCTAACTAACTCCCACTTTCAGGGAGCAGCCTTTCTCAAGGGAACAGAGCTCAGGGCAGATATGGGGCTCGGGCTGATGCCAAGCCCAAAGTTTGTCCCATCCTCAAAACAAAGGTTTCTCCAACATGACCAAAGCATGATTAGACCAGCTGTGGTGAAGCAGAGAGGTTTACAGCATCAGTTTGGCATGCAGCTGGGTGGCTTTCAAAATGGTTCAACATCTGCCATTAATTAGACTTCCTGTTGCCATAGTGATGGTTTATTATTGTTAGGTTGATAAGATAGACAACTCAAGAATATTATTATCTACATTTTCCCTCTTACCCCCTAGCTAAGATTTTCTCCTTTTCTTGTCCACTCACCTAATACACTGGACCTTTTACCATGTAATCTGATTTGTTTCTCAACTTGGGACGCTGGTGGACCCCTGGTAATAGTTTAGGGAGTTCTTGAGGTTTTCTTTTCCTTTTACTCAAAACAAAACATTCTGTCAGATCAAGTTTCATCTATACTACTTATTAGCTTGCTGATCATGAACAATTTCATTGAGCTCTGGGCCTTAATTTACTTATTTTTTATGAGCAGAACAGATTTATTGGGGGGAAAGAAAGCTCTTGTCAGAGATGGACAAAAGTAGGGTCCCAAGTGGGTTGTCCCCCTCTTTATTTAAATTAAGATTTAAGTAAAGGACAAGAAGGCCTAACTGTGAGGGTTATGTTGTTAATTTAATCATCAATATGAAAATGTTAACATAGGGCTTAGGTATATAGGAAATGACAGTAGTGTGATAACTAAAATAATGACAACAATTACACTTATGAGACAAGATCAGACAAAGTTTTAGAGCTGAGAGTTGAGGTCATTTACTTAACTTTCTTCTTCTTTTTGTTTTATTTTATTTTTTTCTTTTTGTGGTACCAGGGATTGAACTCAGGACCATACACTTGCCAGGCAAGCACTTATTCTACTGAGCTATCTTCCCAGCCCAGGGCCATTTACTAAAATTCATCTATTAATTGTTTGAATTTGTTCTTCCATCAAAACAATTCTTTTAGAGTATTTACCAAAAGATATATAATACATTTAACTGTTTCTTCCCCTCCCTATAGACAGCATAAGGTCTGGGATTACAGTTATTTTCCATCTCACTATACATAGGGGTATTTGCTAAACTAGTGAGTAAAGGTTTGGCAAACAGTTTCTCTGTGTCAGGCATTAGAGGTACAGAAATACAAAGTCTTTGTGGTATCTACCTAGAGGTCTGTGAAAATTACCAAAATAAAGGAAATAAGGTATTCATCCTCAACTTTAAGAGGGTTTAAAAAAAATAAATTCCATGATATAAATAGAATTAAACCTTCAGTAATCTTTGAGCACATAGGAAAGACATGGGAAGAAGCATGGAGAGTGCTAATATGCAAATGGTAAGGCAAATTCAGACTTCTGGTGTTAAATTACCTGAAGTCATCAGAACTTTCCTTTGAAACAGAGCTCAGCGGTCTGACCACCTGCCTCGCAAGTGCAAGGACCCTGATTCAACACTGGTAACCATATGTTGTGCTGCCGAGTTGACCACTGAAACCTGGCTTGGTGGTGCATGCTTGTAATCCCAGAACAGGGAAGACTGAGATAGGAGGATAACTATGCCTCCAAACTGCATAGCAAGACCCTGTACCAAATGAATGAACGAGTGAATGAATGATTAAAAAAAAGGGAGAAAAAATTGAAGGGTAGAAGGAGGGAAGGAAAGGAAGACAGACAGTGAGAAAGAGAACCTTCCCAAAGGCCTATTCACTTATTCCTCTCAGAACAGCCTAATCCTTCTGCTGGTGAAGCAAAAGGTCAGATCTCTACACAGAAAATAAATCCCAAAGACAAAGGATTGCACTGTAATCCACCAGGGCTGCAGCATGCAATCTGTTCTCAGTAAGAAAGATGGGCCTCACAGTTTAGCTTCTCCAGCCCAGCTACGATGTGGCCAATCTGATCCTGCAACCAAGGACACATCCTTGTGGGGAGAGTCCTCCAACCCACTTTGCTCAGTGGCTAAGCTATCTTATTACTGTACTGTAGCATCGTAATTAATTATTTTATCATATTTTGAGGTCCCCCCTGGGAAATAACCTAGCTTAATACATATGTCCAACAGAAGTCCCTCAAGGCCATGCTACATCAGGGAGACAAGGAGTCATGAGGACCAAGAGACCTTCCATCTGGTTTCTCCCAGTAGTTTCATTGCTTAACTTAAAAACAAAAACAAAGCTAAAACCTAATCTTTGCAGTTTAAAGATAAAGAAAACTGAGACCTAAAAAGTAGGCCTCTTGTGCCAATTCGCGCACTGATTTGCGAGACTATGAACAATTAGAATGAGATGTACAAGGAGGTATTTTAGAGCTATTGCTGGTGTAAACAGGAAAAGCTGCTTCTACAGAAGCAGATCCAATTTTTTCTGCTAAACTTCATATCTAGATTCAGCGCTTAATACCATCGCCTCAGGTGGCGTTTTTCTTAGGCCTTTTCAAGGATATGAGGCACATGTATAGTTCCACCTCTAGTTTGATAAGGCATACAGGAAGAATATGACCAGAAGTGCACATTAAAGCTGGGCCAGCACACTTTGAAACATCTAGGACCCATACAAATGTGTGCAGCTGGGGGAAGGGACCAGCCTTCCCAGCCAGTCAGTCTTTGCCTACAGAGTACATGCTATACCTCGACTGGATAGGATGACTATGCGGAATCAGAGAACTAATAACCAAAAAGGCTGGAAAAGCAGGTGGTGCATGCTAAATCAATTCTCTCTGCTCTCTGTTTTAGGAGCCACTTGAAGGTAGGGGTCCCAACTCACCACATTACAACAGGGCTGGAAATTTACATTTTCAGGAAAATCCTGCCGTACCCTAATACTTGAAACATTAGCTTAACTCTGTAGCTTAGGTCTATGTACAAGTTCCTCCTCTTGGCATTTGCAATGGTTTGCATCCATTGATGCAATGAAGACAACTGCTGTGATCTGATTATCCAGACAAGTCTGGCTTGTTGAGATCCTGTGTCCTCAGAGAAACTGGCAGGTGAAACTGACATGGCCACAATGGGAAGAATTTCCCTGCCATCAGGGTGAGATGAGGTGAAATTATTTTTTAATTGGTCCATATTTCATTAAGCATGCTAATAAGCCCCTATTCTTAGACTTAGCTAGGTAAATTAGCAGACAAGGCTGTATAAAGATTCACTGTAGAGAGATGAGTCTTCTTGAATCCTGTAAGCTAACAGTCTAAAAATAACTATAGGGAAAAATACAGAGGGAGAAGGGGATAAGAAGAAAAGGGGGTGGTGACAAGCATGGGATGAAACAGATCTCTCAGGATAGATCAGGAACCCTGCAGGATCCCAGGCCATGGTGGAAGGGACTCTTGCAAATTAGAAATAGCATACAGCTTGTCAACTGGAGAGTGCTTGTCTTTTTATGCCCCCTATTCTTGCAAGAATTTAGAGTAAGATATTTGCTTTGCTTGCCTTTGAAGTCCAGTCTCTGTCTCCGTCTCCTTCTCCATCTCTCCCTCTCTGTCTCTCTGTCTCTGTCTCACGCTCTCTCATCTGGATATGAGATACTTCCTACTGTAATCAGCAGGTACCTCCAGTCCAAAGAATCAGTGGACCAGGAGGAGTAAGGGACGTGGAAGAGTAGGCTCTGTGCACCCTGTAATACCTGATACACAACTGTATTCTAGCCTAGTGTTCTACCGGCTTTTAAAGAATAGTCCCTTCTACTGTAGTATCTCTTTAAAATTGCTAGACAGAGGAATACATTTTGTTTTCTCTCACATGCTGAATTAATTGATATGCTATTTTTCTTTAGTAGAAAGTAACTTCATATTGTTCTCTTTAAAAAACAAGACAAGGAGCCTACGCTATGTCTTTTTTCATAATAAACAGTTCAAGGCTAAGGGGTACTGCACAAAGGATGTTCCCAGATTCCTGCTCCAATTCTTAATGGATCTATGTGCGGGTAATGACACCCACTCCCAATAAATCCTAGTCCTCACAGAACATTTTTCATCCTGTCATTCCTGTGACAGGATGTTCGTGTCCCTCCCTGCAGCACCTCTATGTGAAGAAGCTCCTTTTTGACTGCCCACTTGTCTACTGTCAGCACTTCCCTCAGCCCATTCTGAGCCCTCCTTTTAAATAAAGCTCACTTCTCTTTCCCACTTAAGCTAAAACTAGAGAGCAAATTATGTACCAGCACTCTCTGGTACACGGTTCTCTAACACAACTGTCAGCTCCTTAAAAATGTTTTGTGATCTCCATGATGACTATCTACCTTCTGTGTAGCTGGCCCTGCTCATTCTGACAGGTAAAGAGGAAGGTGAATCACTAGGAGAACTGATTTCTCCTAATGCTTACTAGCAACTACATCAGTCCAATCTGGATAAGTGGAACTACTTTAGATCTTTCAACAGAGAGAATTTAATTAAAGAAATTGGTTTGATAAATGGTAATACATTCTTTTCTCTTAAGAATCAAGGATGAGGTGTCAGGGATATAGTTCAGTGGCCTAAGTGCCTGCCTGTCAAGTACAAAGTCCTGAGTTCAATCCCCAGTACCAAAAAAGAAAAGAAAAGAAAAAGATAAAAGAAAAAAGAAACATTACTATATTAAAAAAAAAAAAAAAAAAGAATCAAGGATGACAGGAGGCATTGGTACCACTGGTCATAATCTGGCTGTGTCTGGCTAGAAATGAAACCTAGGACTGGTCTGATTGGCCAAAATTAGGACCTGAAAGAGATGGTTTAGGAGTTGTAACCAGTCAGAAGATGCAGATGCTCCTGTTGTGAACAGGAGAAGCACCCGGGGTTCACATATCCTCTTCTACCAGTTAGCCTCTGCTGAGAGGCTGCAATGAAGCTTAAATGCAGAACAAACCAGAGCAGAGAGAATGAGGTCTCCAAGCACAAGAGTGAGGTCTAGCCTGATCATCATCCACTATATTTCAATAATGTACATGAAGCACTAGTGCACCATATGCTTGGCTGGTAATAATAACCACTTCCATCATTTCATATCTGTCTCAGTGAGATACTATTCATATCAGTAACCAGTAACATATACTTTATGCATGTTATATCATTTAATCTTCACAACAATCACAAGTGGTAGGCAGACAGTCTTCCTGTTATTTTTACCAATGAGGAAAGAGGCTTAGAGGGATGAAGAGACTATCAGTTACACAATTTGAGCTCAGTGTGATATCAGTGTCTGCACTCTAATTTACAGTCCTTTATTTATAATGACGAATAAAGTGCTACTAGTAAGGCAGGTATTAGATAAGTGAAACATGAAATTCCCTGACATTACTAGGAAGATATTTTGAAGTCCTACATTGCCAAAGGAGAAAGCCTAGAATATTCTGCAAGCATTCAATTTGGCCTTTAGAAAGAGACTTTTAAATACTGAATATAGTAGAGTATCTATCTCTAGGTGGAAATATTTTATGATGCGGAATTCACCCAAATGAAAACAAATGCATCAATTCAATGCAGTTTATGAAGTCCACAGTGTCATAGCTTAAAGGCATGAGGGTAGTTTTGCTTGGACAATGCTAAGTTCAGTGGCCTTTCTCTGTGGGCTCACTGTTTACTGACATTTGATATTCTTCAACGTCTGTTGCCCTTTTAGATTGATGGGTGCTTAACTTTAACATTTCTCTGAGGCCAGGCTAATAAAAAGCTTTATTACTGAGGTCTTCTGAAATAGTCCCCAGTCAGTGATGTAGTTCTATTTGTAACTTTAGCTGAGAGAAGGAATATTCAGGGAAGAGAGGAGGGGGAGACACACTATCTTGCTATTTAAGCAGTACTGTCAGTTTTACCCCGGCCCAAGAGATGCCTCTGGAAACTTTTAAATCAAGGGTACCCTTGACCTGAAGCCAAGCTTTGGTGCTGTGCTTTGGGCTTTGACAAAGCCACGTGTAACACACTCTTCTACTTCTAAAAAAGCTCCAAGGAAAGGTTTCTAGGTTAGTTTTAAAGAAATGATGAGTTTATTTTATTTTTATTTTTTCCGGTACTGGGGATTGAACTCAGGACCCTGCTCTTGCCAGGCAAGCACTTATTCTTCTGAGCTATCTTAGACAATTAGGATCTTTTTGTTTTGTTTTTGTGCAGGGTCTCACTATGCAGCTCTGATTCAGTGATCCTCATGTTTCCTGCCTCCCAAGTACTGGGATTACAGGCCCTGGATTCCACTGCTTGCTCAGTACGCTGGAGAGTGGGACTGGCATGGCAGGTGGGGCCAGGAATTTAACCCAGGCCCCTGTTTCCCTAAGCAAGCATTTAATCCACTGAGCTATACTGCTGGCTGAAGAATTTATGAGTTTAGAATTTGGAACCAGGAAAAAGGCAGCCTGCTGCAAGAAGTGGTGTACTTCCTGGACTGTGGACACCACAGGACTTCACCTGACTCTTTGGGTTGCCTTGGCTGTCTGGGATTCTACCAAGGTCACACAATTATGGCCAGATCAGCATCACAGATGTTTTTCAGGCACTCACCAATCCAGAGTGAGAATATATCAGGCTTAGTGTCTTTTGATTGCAGTTTTAGTACTAATAATAGTACCTTTTGCCAATCTAGTACAGTATCACAACTTGTCCAACAGCATCACTCCATGCTGTATTTGTATGGCCTGCCTGGCACTTGAAGAGATTTTAGCTTGGGGACTCTCTTCTCAGAAGTGTATTTTCTTCTTTCTACACAACTTCTAACTTGTGAGTTTTATTCTGACAGCATGCTTAGTCATTTATAAACTTCCTAAATTCTGTGTAGCAGCAGAATATGCATGATGCACGAAACAACCTTATATGCTCAGTCTTGCCTTTTTCTCAAGCAAGAAGAAAGGATTTCCTCCTCATTATTGACTTTAGAGCCTGGATGCCACCATGTGTGGGCTGCTTTATTTCTAGCATGCAGCAGGTACTCTAGTTCTTGCTGCCCTGAAAAGCACAGGGGCAGGAATATTGCGGGCCAGGTCTGTAGCACATCACCAGGGTTTAAATCCTCATCCCAGCTCTCACTGTATATTAATCTTAGGCAAACTTATCAAAGTCTTGGTGCTGTAATATCCTGCTTTCTCAAGGAAGATTATGTTATAATTTATTTCAAAGGGGGTGTGTGGAAATTTTAACACAGGCAGTAACAAGAATGCTTTTCTACTTAACAGACACTATGCACTTTAATTTTCAGAAGATCTGAAGCAACTCAATGAGGTTAGTTACTATAGAATATAGGACCAAAGAAATGAAATACTGTACTTTTGCTAGCCAGGTTCCTTCATCTAGTGATCCACAGACTTGCCACCTGGGGTATAGGAAAGAGACATGGAGGGCTACTTTCTCTTGCCTATATCCACTTAATTTCTTCTTAGCCTTCCTACAGCAGACTTTCTATACACCTTATCCCATTCTTGGCAGGTCATTATAGCACACAACTGGGCTCCAGAAGTTATTACTCCCATTTATTATGCTGAGTGCAATGGAGAGCTTCTTTCAGGTTGGAGCTCTCATTTCTCTATGCCTCCAGAGAAGGCATTCCCTGCAAAGATGAAGTAAACATGCCTGGTATCATAGAGACCTCAGAATTTCTGCTGAACCAAGGCCTGGTTCCAGTACTTCCTCCTTGGGAAGATTTTGGTAGCCCTCAAGACAGTGGCAGAAATTCTTTCTCTGACATTCCACTATCTCACTGTGCAATATTTATAGCTTAAACAGAATGGGCTTCAATAAAACTATTTTTCTTTTACATGCTATACTCAGGCCTACTCCTTACTACATGAGTTCTGATACTATAGCTATGGTCCATCTTATCTTTTACAGATGAGGGTCCTAAGCACACAGTAATTAAATAGCTCATCAAAGTAAGTGGCAGAGACAAGATGTAAGCCCAAACAAATGGACTTTGACATTACATATCAGGAATGGTTTTTTAAGTAGTTATATCTGGCTGGGTCCATTCCCATATCTCCGACTGTGAAGTTCTTACCCACTGTCCTGCTACTTTCACATGAAGTTTCATTCTGGTGAACCTTGGAGAATAAAACTGGGCTCCTGACTGTCTACATGGAATTAAGGCCCATATGCATGCATGACTTTTCTGAATCTTGTCCATGATCATCTGTCAACCCTGCAAGAAAGAGGAGGAAGCATATCCTGACACACTGGATGGACATGAGTAAGAGATAAATTAATGGGGGCAAAAACAAGCTTTGTAAAGTGATTAATTTAGCTTTCACTTCAATGTTATGTTTATACAAGCTGATTATATAGCACCTAATTACTAATTTGTCCTACTTAAAACCAGAGTGCTTTTAATGTTTAATAAGGTAAGGGAAGAAGATGTCTTCACTTTTAGTGTTTCTTTCTCTTGCTTAGCCCAGTCAATTAGAAACACTTCTAAGGAAATACGGTCTTCTCATGAATTCTTTCTCCTTATTTTCTTCCTGATCTCCACATTGAAAGAAATGGCGTGAGATAAGAACCATTTAAAATCAAGCTGGCTTCACCTGTGATCTAGCTTCCCAAGCTGGAAAAGGCCTTGTAAAGTGGAATAACATGGTAGCGAGAAATGGTAGCTATGGGTTTTGTGGAGTTGAGATGCATCTGCTGCCAGAACCATGACTTGGTGGGTACCAACAACACAGAACAGAGTTATGGGTCTCAGAGTAGGGTAAATCCCCTTACAAGCCCACTTTGATTCCTGGGTATTAAGGTCAGATACTTTTGTAGTCCTGGGGAAGTGCAGATATAGCAAAGGACATGCACTTTGTAATCATAGCTGGATTTTCTTGTTTTTCTTGTCATTTACTATCTGCTAGACCACAGGCAGATCCCTGATACTTTCTGAGCCAGTTTCTTGTATGTGAAGGAGAGGCAAATAACCTGAACTAAGTGTTATTTAAAGTACACTGGAGGGGTTGGGGAGATAGCTCCGAGGCACAAGTGCCTGCTGGGCAAGTGCAAGGTCATGAGTTCGAACCCTGGTCCCACAAAAAAAAAAAAGTACACTGGAGGGGCCTGGCAGGATGGCTCAGTGGTCTAAAGCGCCTGCTTGGGAAAGCTTGGGCGGCTTCAGGGACCACGGTTCGATCCCCGGCACCACATGCTGTGCCAGCCCTGCCCTCCAGGCGGGCTGAGCTGGCCATAAAAATGAGTGAATAAACAAACAAAGGTTCTGAAACAAGAAAAAAATAAAAAAATAAAATTAAAAAAAATTAAAAAAAATAAAGTACACTGGATACAGTTAGAATAGTATACATAAATGCTTGTTTTCTTCTCTTTAACTGATAGTCAAGCAGAAATATGAAAGCCAGGGTAAGGAGGTCCTTTTGGGGGACTTCTAGCATGTTTCTCATTATCTATAGGCCCAGGAGTCTAGTTCAGTGTTGCTCTAACAGTCCATCTGTAGTGTACAAGCTACAAGTCCAAGAAACAAAATTAAAAAATAGAAATAAAATCCAATAATATGCTAAATACACAACACATTTAATTCAAAAAGAAATTAGTAAATAGAAAGCTAAAGGATAGAAAACAATAACCCATGTGATAAGAGACCAGAAAAACGCAGGGGTAGCTAATCTGTCTGCAGACAATGTCACCTTCAAACCAAGAGTTATTAAAAGAGATAGAGAAGGTCACTACATACTTGTTACGGGAAAACTGCAAGAAAAAGAAAAAGAACCTGCCCCACAATGTAAACCAACACTATTTAGCAAATTTAATGGAGAGATAAGATACTTCAGTGACAAAGAACAACTGCAGAAATTCATGACCACCAAACCTACGAGACAAAGAGTACTAATATATTTTAGAAAGAGACAAAAATGATCACAAGTTCAACAACAACAACAAAAAAGAATAACCAAGTGAAACAAGCAATTAAGCAGAGGAGAAATATGGAGATCCTACAGTACAAAAATAACATGGCAAAGATAAGACAATACGTAATAGTTATAATAATCAATGTAAACAGGCTCAATTCACCAATCAAAATAAGCAGACTGAAAGAATGGATCAAGAAACAAAATTAAAAAATAGAAATAAAATCCAATAATATGCTAAATACACAACACATTTAATTCAAAAAGAAATTAGTAAATAGAAAGCTAAAGGATAGAAAACAATAACCCATGTGATAAGAGACCAGAAAAATGCAGGGGTAGCTAATCTGTCTGCAGACAATGTCACCTTCAAACCAAGAGTTATTAAAAGAGATAGAGAAGGTCACTACATACTTGTTACGGGAAAACTGCAAGAAAAAGAGATAATATACATATATTATCTCCAATGTAGGAGCACTCAATGATATAAGACAAATTTTAAAAGACATGAAAAAATCAAATAAGCAAACACAGGGGTTAGGGTATTGATCCCAGACCTGCCCTCCTGGCCCCAACCCTACAGCATGCTGAGAAGGCAAATGAGACTGGGCCTGGTGGCATGTGCCTGTAATCCCAGTAACTAGGAGGCTGAAAAATAGGAAGGATCACTACAAGTCCAATCTGTGTAGTGAAACCTTGTAGACCATGTACTAAATACATATAAAAAAGGAAGATTCACATAATAAGGAATGAAATGGGTGAAATCATTATAGACCGGATAAAAATCCAGAAGATCATCAATACCTATTTCAAAACCTTTACTCTCACAGAATGGAAAACACAAAAGAAATGGATAGATTCCTAGATACATACAAACTATCAAAGCTCAATCAAGAAGATACAAAAATTACGAATAGCCCAATATCAGTTCACAAAATTGAAAATGAAATGAAAAACCTACCAACATTGAGAAGATATTTTAATGTTATTATGAATATGGACGGTATCCATTTGTAACTTTCTGTGAAAACAGTGTCACATTTACTTAACAAACAAACAAACAAAAACCTATTAACATAGAAAAGTCCAGGTCCTCATGGATTCACAGCAGAATTCTCTACAAAATTTACAGAAGATCTAATACCAACTCTTCTGAAACTTTTCAGTGAATTCAAAAAGGTACCAATTTTCCCAAATTCAGTCCTAGAGGTAAGTATTACCTAATACCAAAACCGATAGTACTCAGTATGAAAACTGGTAAGACTCAACCACAGATGAGAACTACAGACCAATCTCCCTAATGAACATAGATGTAAAAATCCTCAGTAAAATACTAAGAAACTGAATGCAGCAAGACATCAAGAATATTATACAATCAAGTATATCAAGTGAGATTTATCTAGGAATGGAGGATTCAATATAAGCTAATTCATAAATGTAGTATGCCACACAAACAGAGCAAAAGAGCAAAATCACATTATCATCTCAATAGATGGGGACAAAGATGTTGACAAAATCCCGCACTCATTCATGATTAAAAAAAATACAGAAAGTTGGAATAGATGGGAAATCAATAGTCAACATCATACTACACGGGCAAAAATTGAAAATCCTCACTTTAAAATTAGGAACAAGACAAAGATGCCCTCTGTCATCACTCCTGTTCATTACAGTTCTGCAAACATTAGCTAGAGCAATTACACAAGAGAAAAGAACAATGATTAGAAAGGAAGAAGTGAAGTTATCATTATTTGCTGATGACATGATGCTCTACATAGAAGACCCTGAAAACTGCACCAAGAGACTTGAAGATTCAATAACTAAATTCAGTAGCATAGCAGGATACAAAGTCAACACTCCAAAATCAATAGCGTTTCTGTATACAAACAATGAGCACACGGAGAGACAAATTATGGAAAACATGCCTTTCGCAGTAACATCCAAATATATGAAATACTTAGGAATGAAACTCAGTGAAAAATATAGTGCTCTAAAAAAAATGGAAGAGAATTTCAGAAAATGGAAAGATGGGGGGACACCCACTCAGGACCCACCTCCTGTCCCTCTCTCGAACAAGAGCTTTCTTTCCCTCAGTAAATAAGTTCTGCTCATGGGAAAGAAAGAGAAAGAAAGAAAGAAAGATATAGATAGATAGATAGAGAGATAGATAGATAGATAGATAGATAGATAGATAGATAGATAGATATTTCTTACACCTGGATTGGAAAACCAACATCGTGAAAATAGCCATACTCCCAAAATTGCTGTACAAATTCAATGCAATTCCAATTAAAGTACTATTAGTATACTGTACAGAGCTAGAGAAAACATTCCTAAAATTCATCTGGAACCAGAAAAGACCTAAAATTGCAAAAGAAATCCTGGGTAACAAAGGAAAGGAAGGAGGTATCACAATCCCTGACTTGAAATTATACTACAAAGCTACTGTGATAAAATTACCATTGTATTGGGAAAAAAAAAATAGACCTGAGGGTCAATGGAACAGATTAGAAGATGCAGACACAACGGTAAACATACTCAGCCTCCTTATCTTGACAAAGGGGTCAAACATTTTCACTGGAAGAAAGATAATCTCTTTAATAAGTAGTTTTGGAATAACTGGCTTTCCATATGACAAAGGCTAAATAAAATTAGACCCATGTCTCTTAACATGCACAGAAATACCATCAAAATGAATCAAAGATTTAAATATTAAAACTGAAAATTAAATCTAGAATAGTACATAGGTAGAAATCTTACAGACAGGATTGCAGAGTTTATGAAGAAAAACAATTTCATAGTATCAACAATTTGTACCTCATCTTTTGGGAAAGTTCCAAAGTCAAAAGAAATCACCAACAGAGTAAACAGAAAACCCATGAACTGGGAAAAAAAATTAGAGTGGACTGTCCCTCAAACAATAGACGTCTATCTTGAACATATAAACAATAAAAAATCAGGTCTCTAATAATTAAAGAGCCAACCCAAAAATGGGCACCTGGGGTGAATATATACTTTACAAATGATGAAATACAAATGGTAGATAAATACATAAAAAAAATTCAAAAAATCATCAGTTGTTCAAGAGATGCAAATTAAAACAATGCTGAGATTCCATTTTACACCAGAAAGAATGTCTATAATTGAGAAGTCAAACAATAACAAATGCTGGAGAGGCTGTGGGGAAAAGGAACCCTTTTCCACTATACAAATAGTGGAAGAGAGTGCAGAATGGTACAACCACTATGGAAATCTGTTTGGAGGTTTCTCAAAAACTAGGATGGAGGTCCCATTCAAGCCAGTTATTCTCCTCCTATGTATTTTTCCAAAAGAACAGAAAACATCATATCACAGCAACATATGTGCACCCATGTTTATAGCAGTAAAATTTGTCATAGCTAAATCTTGGAAACAACCCAAATGCCCATCATTTGAGGAATGGCTAAAAATGATGCAACATTTTTATAAAATAGAGTATTACTCATATATAAGAAAATAAATTCAAGATTTTTATAGGTAAGTGGATGCAACTACAGACTGTAATGGTAAGTGAAGTCAGTAGCCCTGCATCATGGGCAAACATCACATTATCTCATTAATGGGAGACTGAAAGAGTAAATAAAATCTGAAAGGTACAATAGATACTGTGAAAGGGAAAGAAACTATTCAAAGGGAAAAGAACAACCGGTATAAGGGAAAGAAAATACAAGAGAAAAAGAAATGCATATGTATATACACAGGGCACCTTGTATAACATACTGCTGATTCCTCATGGTCTATAGAAAGGAGCAGTTGATGCTTACAATATTGTAA
>PVJA010021019.1:0-36165 GCA_004027025.1 Myocastor coypus | reverse complement strand
GAGAATCTCTTGAGCCTGCATAATTTCTAATTATAATTTTTGTTACTAGTTGTGTTATTTTAAAATAAAAAAGGAATGCTATTTAAACCCATTACAAAGGTAATTAAATATCTTAAATACCTACAGAAATGATAGTGTAAAGAAATACATCAATGGGAAATATTGTCATATAACTAATTACAGTGGAAGTTCGACAATGAAAATACAATGAACTTGGTTTGATAAAATATTATGTTTTGTGAAGATGGTTCTATTCCATACTTTATATAAAATGAAACCAGGACAGCTGAAGTGTGCGACTTATGTAGATTTTTAGAGAAGCTAAGGAATT
The DNA here is from genome assembly GCA_004027025.1 of Myocastor coypus. Taxonomy (NCBI): domain Eukaryota; kingdom Metazoa; phylum Chordata; class Mammalia; order Rodentia; family Myocastoridae; genus Myocastor; species Myocastor coypus. Next base: position 35,834 of record PVJA010021019.1, on the reverse strand, counting down.
TCTTCAAGAAGTTAATCCAGAAATAATGAGTGCATTTTAGTTAAAAATAAATCAGTGCAAAATAGGTGATAATATGGTGTCACTTCTGATTCGTAAGAATCTACACTAGTATTATTGGCTTTCTGAGGGTATCATGGAGTATCTGGAAAATGACTAGCAGAATGTTAGTCCAAAATAACCTTTTGATGAACATACGTAATAATGAGAAGAACTGCTCGAGCGTAGAAGTCATGCTCTCCTTCTCTTGCCAGATGTTCGACTGTGGCTAACATAATGACAAAGCTTGAGCATGTGGCGAGGTTCCATTAAGTTGGAATATGCTTCTAAAACACTGAAGTGTCTCTATCCAGTTGAGAGAGGGCCCTAACTTCCCCATTAAGCATTTATCCATAGAAAGTCATAATTCCTCACTAATGGGAAGAAGGATGCTATGTGCTTTCTGTTATAGCTATAGAGAGGTAAACCTTTTGTTTTATTGGATTAAGCTCCATGTTCCTGTCCTTTTCTTTATTTTTAAATTAAATTAACTTTTATTTTTAATCTTGGGGAGCACTTTCAGCTTTACTGCAGTGCTACTATTTATAGCTCAGAAAGTGCAAGTGGGTACCCCTGCAAGAAGTAGCATACTTGTTCTTTAATGTTTCCTAAGTGTTATTTCTGAGAAAGCTATATACTGTGGTGACTTGGGTGAGTGTGTGTGTGTGTGTGTGTGTGTGTGTGTACACTTGTACTGTCATTGTGGTAAAATCAGCGAATCTAAGAGTGAGAGCTGCGATCTCTGTGTCCTTGGTTACTGTTATCCCTCCAGAAAATATTATTTGTGGAGCAAAGTAAAACCAATTGTTTTCCTTTGGCAGAAATAGCCTTCCTTTTCTACCCGGAGGAGCTTTATTACTTAATAATAACTGGTTCTACAGTTTCTCAACTGCCTGAAGGTGATTTCATCCCATTTGAACAACTACAGATACCCGCATTTTCATTTTAACTTTCATCCACATGCATCAGTCAGCAGAAATATAATAATAACAATTTCTATTTATTTCTAACCCCAACGTGTATTGGATTTTAAAATGCATTAAGGGTAATAATTTTGAGGAAACAATAGATATAGCATGATGGGAGAACACTAGTAAAGAATCAGATGAGATTTCAACACAGAACTTCTAAGTGCTAGGAGTGCAAAGGAAGTTGATCAGAAAAAACTCTTATAAAACAATAGACTTCATAAACTGTTTAAGAAAAATGAGACAGGGCCCAAGAAATAGCTCAGTGGACAAAGCACCTGCTTCGGCAAGCTCAGGGTCTGGGTTTGATCTCCAGTACCACATGCCACATTGGCTGTGATCCCGGGGTGTGCTGAGCGAGGCATGAGACTGGACATGGTGGTGCATGCCTGTAATTCCAAATTCCAGTGCCTGAAAACAGGAGTATCACTATTATTCCAAGCTTTATAGTGAGACCCTTCACCTCTCTTTCTCTCTCTCTCTATATATATATATATTTTTTTAAATGGTAAGACACATGATATCATTTAAATGAAAATGATCCAATATTGTGATGATACACCCTGAAAGTAATGACAACTATTTAAAATAAAATATTGGCCAGGCCAAATACCTCAGTGGATTAAAGAGCCTGCAATCAAGCACAGGGACCAAGTGTTTGATCCCTGGACCGAACCTGATAAGCATACATAATAATGAGAAGATTGTATGTCTGTGCCTGATAATATTTTCTGGAGCCTGCTGAGATCTGACTGTGTGGCTTAACCTAAATTTTTTTTCTGTATTTTAGGGAAGGGTCAACAGGGCATTCAGGGTCTCTCTCACTACTAGATTGCACTCAGAGTGATCCACCTGATTACAGCAGTTGTCACCCCTTTCAGGGCATATCATTACAATATTGTGACATTTTCATTTAAATGATATCATGTGTCTCACCATCTAAAATAATGTCACATGACTTGGGATTTAACATAATATTGTGCAACTTGCCATTTAATATACTATTGTGTGACTTGGCAGAATTACATTGGAAGTTCTTAGTAAAGCTGAAAATACATATCTAAGTCTTACCTGTTCTAGCACCACAGTAGATACATTGATTCTCATAAACTTTATGATAGTATTCTAGAGATTTTCTCATCAATAAATTCTATCCACTTAGCCTTCCTTACCTGGTACTTTTCAGAGTGTGAGATTCTTGGCCTAAGTAATGTATTACTAAAAGTCGAAAGTGCACGCCAGACATAGAGACATAGGCGTGTAATTCCAAGACCCAGGAGGATGAGGCAGGAATATCACCACGAGCTTGAGGCCAGCCTGAGCTACACAGTGACATCCAGCCTAACCTGAACTGCATAATAAGACCCTGTCTCAATGGCCACTCCCATCTCTAAAGTATATGTAGGTAAGCATTAATATAAATGACAGTGTCAAATGAAACTGATTAATTTATTTTGCATATTTCTATGACTTTTTTTAAATATTTATGCATATGCCCCATGCCAGGGCTGTTCAGAGGCTTAACTTGAACAATTATTTTATTTCTTTTTTTTTTTTTTCTTGTTTCAGAACCTTTATTTGTTTATTCACTCATTTGTGTGGCCGGCTCAGCCTGCCCTGAAGGCAGGGCTGGCGCAGCATGTGGTGCCGGGGATCGAACCGCGGTCCCTGAAGCCGCCCAAGCTTTCCCAAGCAGGCGCTTTAGACCACTGAGCCATCCCGCTGGCCCCCAAGAGCAGAAATTTTAATGCATGTTGTCCAAAGCTGCTTCACATTGCATGGAGGCCACTCTAGAGAACAGATGGCCGTGTTTCTCCTAGCAGTCTCTAAGCAAGAAGGAGGTAGCTACTGGGGAGCTAAGAACTGAAAATCATAAAAATTAAACACAATTCACTGGATAATCCTTCTACTGACATTCTCAAGTGTTCAGGTTTGTAGAGATCCAATGCATTTACATCAAAGAGATGGTGCAAGAGTGACTTTTGCCTGGATAGTGAGACACAGTACTTCCCAGAATCCACTGTCCCAGATCCTCTTCCTAGCTTCATTGCATACTTCTCAAACACATGTCATTGATGGTGGTTCACATAAACTGTGAAGGTATGTGCACATGTTTACTTTTTTTTTTTTTTTTTAATGCCTTTCACAATACTCCGGGGAGTCAAAAGCTGAAGTTTGACTTGTGGAAGTTTTTGCCTACCTCCTCCGTGGAAGACAATATTTTAACTTATTTTAAACTGATGCATGGTTTCTGAGGAAAATTTTAAAACTTTATTGGTACTTTAAAAACATAAGAGTCCTGGGCCTGGCAGGATGGCTCAGTGGTCTAAAGCGCTTGCTTGGGAAAGCTTGGGCGGCTTTGGGGACCGCGGTTCGATCCCCGGCACCATATGCTGCGCCAGCCCTGCCCTTGGGGCGGGCTGAGCCGGCCATAAAAATGAGTAAATAAACAAACAAAGGTTCTGAAACAAGAAAAAAATAAATAAAATTAAAAAAAAATAAAAACATAAGAGTCCTCTAGTGTCCTTACCTGCTTATTTTCTAGTTATTGGACTACAATGTCTTATTTTTCTTGTGTGTGACAAGAGGGCTTGAATACAAAGGTCAGAAGACAGGTGCAAGAGAGTTCTAATCTTTATTTCTTTACTTAATGATTTGACAATTGTGGGAAATATTAATTTCTTATATTTCAATTTCATATTTGTCAAGATGGGAGGAGTAACGACTCCCTTAAGGACCTATTTATGTGCTTTAGTTTAGAAGGAGCTTATTTTAAATGGGATAAAGTGTGCATGTGTGGCCCCTATCTTGGCTTTCACAAACTCCATTTCGCTCTCAGAAGCTGTGATATCTTCTTCTATAATGCAGTTTCCTAAGATGATGTGATAATGAGAACTGGTTATATGGCCACGGCTCTGCCAAGCTCTGCTTAGCTAATTACATCTGCTGGTTTTTAAATATAGCTCAGAAAGAAATTTCCTCTCAGGAGTAAGCTTTAATTTACAGTCTAATTTAAGATTATGAGATCTTTTATTTGCCTTGTTCTAATTTTTAAAGAGTTTCCTTTATCAGGATTTTGTCTGTCCCTCCTTCCTTTCTTCTTTTCTTTCCTTTTCTTTTCTTTTCTTTCCTTCCTTCCTTCCTTCCTTCCTTTCTTTCTTTCTTTTTTTTTTTTTTTGTATTTTAGGGAAATGTATACAAGGTTTTCTTGGTCTCATTACTAGATCAGGCTTGTAGTGATCCGCCTGTTTACAGCCTCCCAAGAGCTAGTATTACAGGCGTGTGCCACCATGCCTAGTCTCAATCACCATCTCAGAGTGCCCCGTGGGTGGAGCCAGCACTATAGACCCAGGGACTGAACCTCAGCCTGTGCTCCTGCCTATAGGCACTTTAATCCATTGAGCTATTTGACCGGCCCTGTCTTTTCATTTTGATGAATAAAGAATTATATTTTTAGTCAAGAGCAACATGGCATATTTCAGAAAGTCTGCTGTTTGATAATTCTTCTTGCATACAGCCACATAAGTCACACTGTTTTTTCAATGATCATACCCTCCAAAACCCATTTTCAAATTTACCGTTTGTTGTAGTGTTGTATCGGGATGTTCTCCTGAAGCCAAGTGTGCTCAGAGAAGGGGATTGTGGGAGGTCACTGGGCTATGTGGCTCCTCACCTCATATTTTATTGGAAAGCAGAGCTCTGTCAGAAGGGGTGGGCTACTGGGGGCATGGTTCAGGGCCTATCTCCCCAGCTCCTCTCTTCCTTTCTCTACTTCCTAGTTCTTATTAGGTGAGCAGCTTTTCCTCCTCTGTTCTCCTTCCTCTCTCACTATTTCTTCTTTGGAACCAGCCAGCCTGAATGAAAAGGCATAGAAAACTGTGCCAAAGTAAATCTCTCCTCCTTCGTGTTGCAGATATTGGATATAATGTCTCAGTAAAGAGAAAGCGGCAAAGATATATTTTGATGTCAGGAATGACATCACTGTGCCATGCTTCCAGCGTAGCTAAAAGCCTATTGGAACTGGTTTGTGGAGAAACCGTGAAAAAGAATGGAAAGGCGAACTAGAGAAGCATAAAATGCTATAGGCTGAGTTTGATGGGAGATTCTGGTTAGAAAAGAACAGAATGCTGAATAAAGGGCAAATGGGAAAAATGGCTCTCCAGAGGTTTCACATGGATCCAAGGGAGAATTAGATTCCAGGATATGGTTGTTATTTTCCACTAGAAAACTCTTCATTATTTTCCTCAAGTCCTAAAACTTTGTAGGAGACTGAACTTAAGGCAATGAGTGAATCTGGAGGAGAAATGTTAAGACAGTCAAGGGTCAAAGTTCTGAGAAGGATACTGTTCTCGACTCTTAATAAAGTTTCCAGTGAGACTCAGAAGCAAAAGCCATAAAAAACCTTTAATTTCATCAGAAAAGAAATAAATGGCTGCAAAGTATAAGCAAAGGAGCCTGGCTACCTCTACTGTTAGCAGCAGACCTTGGAGTCATCTATATCATAACTTTTAAGGACACACAAAATACAAGCATTGTAGGATCAGAAAAACTTCCACTCAGATTATATAACCAGTCTGAGAGCTGAGGCACTGTGACCCCACAAGGATAATTTGTGAAGTGGTAAACCTGCAGGAAGAAGTACAATAGAGACCCCAAGAAATCTCCAAAGTTACGAACATTGGATATCTGAACAAAGCCACACAGAGTGAGCAAGAATAGTCAAGGATACAAGCCATGAGGACTACAATTGCTGGCAGTGTCACAATAGGAGCCCCAGACCCTGTGGAGGTCATATCTTGCTTGCTTCTGGGTAGTGGATCTGGACCTAAATGGTTTAATTTTTTTTTTGAACCAGATATTGAACTCAGGACCTTGCACTTGCCAGGCAGTTACTTGTGCCCCTGAACTATCTCCCTGCTTCCCCCATGGTTTAATGATTTTTCCTGAGGGATTTCTCTGTTGTTTTGATATGATTTCTTTCCATCTTCCTACTATTCCTATCTGTATTTATAATGTCCAAACTGAGAAACATGTGTTTGGAATGTATAGCTTACTTTTTAAATTTGTACATGGATTAATGGCTAAAAATTTGCCTTACATCTCAAAGGAGACTTGGACTTGAATTTTTCAGCAATGCTGGGACTCTGAGAGATTTGACTATTCTTCTAGATGGCCTGAATTTATTTTGCATCAAGAGGTAAGCATGAATCATGGACATTAAAGGAAGGAACGATATGGTTTATTTCAGATGTTTTTCTCCCCCCAAAGCCTCATGATCTGAGAGTTGGGGTTGTGGAAGACGATTGCAATATGAGGTGTTACAGCTGACTTAGGGCTCGTAGGTGAGGCTGTTGTAGGCAGATAAAATAGAAATATAGGCAGTCAGACAAGATCAGGCTCTCATAAAGACAATATGGAAGACAAGGTGACTTTGCAACTTTGGAAGAGACAGACACTCCTGTTTTGGGCCAGACCTCAAGACAAGAGTAAACAAACATAGCCATACAGTTCCCTCGGTTGACCACCAAGGATTGACATTCTAAATAAGTATAAAAAAACCTTGAAAGAGCCAGAAAGAGTCACTAACCCAATCCTCAACAGGACAAGCCCCTGTTCTGTATTTATGTTCCCTTCCTATGTGAGTCACTTCCCCATTTGATTTCCTTTTAATCAGTTTTACCCGAGCAATTGTATTTGAAAGCTTATTGGTTGATCAGTTTTGTCCCACCTCATGTGCAAGTTACCATGTTTTTCACTTTAGACCTCCAGCACCACATGATTCTGTCTTACAGAAATCCCTAAAAACAGCAGATACCTGGCTAAAGCTCTCAGGTCCCCCTTCCGTCCCACTCCTGGACAGAAGCTTTCTTTTCCCCAATACATATATTTAGTTTTTAACCTCCATTTGTTCCTAAAGTTCATTCTTTGGTTCTGTTCTGTTCTGTTCTGTTCTGTTCTGTTCTGTTCTGTTCTGTTCTGTTCTGTTCTGTTCTGTTCTGTTCTTTTCCGTTCCGTTCCGTTCCGTTCCGTTCCGTTCCGTTCCGTTCCGTTCCGTTCCGTTCCGTTCCATTCCATTCCATTCCATTCCATTCCATTCCATTGCATTCTAATTTATTTTATGTATTTGGTGCAAAGTCTCACTATGTAGCTCAGACTCATAGTGAACCTCTTTTCCAACCTTCCCAGTGATGGGCTTACAGGCATGCACCACCAACCCTGGTCTCAGTGTGTGGTTTAGGGCACCTGAGGGATGGGGCCAGCATGGCATGTGGTTCTGGGGATAGAACCCCTGTCTTTGAGCTTGTCTAAACCAGCTCTTAAACTCCAGAGCTATCTTGCTAGCCTCATTCATTGGTTTTGGAGAGCAGGGACTCATCACAGGTACCTTTCAGGTTAAGAGTTTCATTCCCCTATATCAGGGCCTGTTTGGTAAAGGTAGATTAATGAGTAGGTGACTGGAAGGAGTTTACCTCCCACTTGTTTGTTTCCTCTCTGCTTCCTGGCTGCTACGAAATAAAAGTAAATATCTTTTTCTCCTCTATGCCTCTATACCAAGCTGTTTCTTCTTTAGAGTGTGTTATGATTTATATCTGCTTGTCCCCGCAAAGCCTCATGTAAACCATGGGGCTGTCAAGCACAGGGCTTGAGGAGTGGGGCCAGAGGACCAGGATAGGACTTGAGGGGTGGGACCAGAGAGGCTCAAACTGTTAAACTGACAGCATGTGCCTTCACCTTCAGGCCTGGTGGCCTCTCTTGGTGGTATAGAATGGATCAACCAGGATATGGTGGCACAGTGTCTTGAGGTATTGCTATGTAATTCAGACTGCTTTAAACTATGAAACCTCCAATAGATGTGAGCTAAATAAACCTTTCCTTCCGTAAGCTTGCATGTCTGGTATTTGTCCCTGTTAGAAAAGTAACTAAGACAGAATTTTGTACCACAGAAGTGGGGCCTATTGCTGTAGCTGTACATGACCATGGGGATTACAAGCTTCTGGGAATGGCTTATGGGAAGAGATAGGAAAGCTTTAGAGATGTCACCTACAAGAGAAGCACTGGAAGAGCTTCAGCCTTTCTGTAGTGAAGACTCTGATCAGAGCTCAGACCAGAAGGCCGATAGGAAATCTGACCATAAATACTAGGTTGGGGAGGTTTCTTCTGGGAAGAAGGACTGCATTGGTTGTTGGACTCCAGATCATTTGTGTTTTGGCTTGGCAGAAAGTTTGGCTGAATTCTGCCCATGTGGAAACTTTACCTGAGACTGAAATTAAACATGGAGGACTAAGTAATCTTTCAAAGGAAATTCAAAGCAGTCAAATATTGGGGTAAATGGCATGGTTATTGATGGGGGCTTTTAGGCAAATATATGTTGAGAATGAAGACAAAAGAGCCCAACAGAATGATTTAAAATGTTGTGAGTTTGGCCAGAAAGAAATCACCAAGAAGACTGTTGACTACAAAAATAGACCTGAGATCTCTATTGCACAGGAGGAATAGGAGAGTAGAAAAGATGTCTTGAGGGCATCACAAGACACACCAGGTTCTCACTCTTCGCAGCCTCAGAATAGCAAGGGTGAGAGACTTTGCTTTGAGGAGAAAGCTACAGAGCCCCACATTCAAGAATTGAGGCAACAGCTAGACCAGATTGCAGAATGGAGTTGCAGCCACAACAGATTGCAGAATGGCACCAGCATAGAGAATTTGTTTCTTGGGATCCGGGTCAGAGTGCTCAGAAATCCAGGTACTCAACCCCTACAGCTAAGAGAGAAGGAAGCCTGGCTACTGCTCCAGCTGGCAGCAGCCCTTGACATCATCCACATGGCAGTGGCTTTATGAGCATACAGAATGCAGGAATTCTGAGATTGAGAAAGCTTGTACTTTGATTTCAGAAGAAGGCCTGGGAGGCCAGACAGTGTGCCCCAGGGAGGGCAGTGTGCGAAGCTATGAGTGAGAAGCCCACTCCATGAGAAACCCAGAAATTTGGAAGAGTCATTGATAATCTAAGGAAAACTGCAAAGAGGGAGCAAAGTCAGCCCAAGAGAGAAGCTATGGAAGCTACAACCACCAGAAGTGCTATAAGGCTGGAGCAACACGAGCTCGCAATTTGCCACAGGTTGCATTGGATGTTCTACATGGAACTATAGGACTTAATGTTTTCCTTGATGGATTTTGAACTTTTTTTGGCCCCAAAGATTTGTACCATCCTGTGTATACCTTTTGGAATGGCAATGTTTATGTTGTGCCTTTGATTGTTGGATGTACTTAAGTTTTTATTTGTACAAGGACTCACAGTTGACAGTTTGATTTGAATCTTGAGGAGATTCAATGCTGAAACTGTTGGAACTTTGGCAACTCTTAGAGATGCACTGAAATACCTTTTAGACAAAGGGATGTGCATGAGACTTTGGGAGCCTAGCGGTGGAATGTTATGGTTTGTATCTAGTTGTCGTCATGTAAATCATGGGGCTGTCAAGTGCATGGTTAGAGGTGCAGGGCCAGAGAACCAGGAAAGGGCTTGAATGTCATGGCCTGAGAGGCTCAAACCTCTAAACTTCTGGAAACATGTGCATTCACCCTGATGGCCTCTCTTGGGGGTATGAAGTGGATCATCCAAAACATGATGGTACAATGTCTTCAGGTCTTGCTATGTGGTTCAGGCTTCTTTCAACCATAAAACCTCCAGTAACTGTGAGCTAAATAAGCCTTTCCTTCCTTAAGCTTATGTATCAGGTATTTGGCCCACCAATGAGAGAAGAGTAAGTAAGACAGAGTGGCAGAGTACCCACTGAAATTTCTAAAAGCATGAGTTGAGGTAAACCTATCCTCTTTAAGCTGAACGTGTTGAGTATTGTGTCTCTCTGCCAGAAAGTGATGAAGGCCCCATTGTAGCAGGCTTAAGAGATAGACCTTTGAGATTAATTAGACCACCATGGCCTTATTATCATAGAAGATGACAATGCCATGATAAAAGGGAAAATGTTTCACGTTGTCATCCCTCGACCCTTCTCTTATGTGAGGATCCAACCTTCCTCCCCTCTGGAGATCACGCTGACAACATGCTGTCCTAAAGAAATGAAAGGCCTAATCAGACACTAAAGTTGTTGAGAACTTGATGTAAGTCTTCCAAGGTTCTGGAAATGTGAGCCAGTTTTCTGTTAATTATACATTTTCAAGATTATAAATTATGGTATAGTAACATAAGAACTCTAAGACAAGGATCGTAATTTTCAAGTGTCCAGATAAGATTTATATTTATACCTCAGAAATACCTAGAGACATTTTTGATTACCTCAACTGGATAGGTAACACAGGCTTCTAGGATCATAACAGATTCCAAGAATAGTGCTAAATCCTCTGGAATGCACAGGACAGTCCATTACAACAACAAATCGATTCTGAATTGTTAATGATGCTGATGGTGAGCCTTCAAGAGTGTATTTTTAGCATTTCAAAGCTACATTTTGTAAGCAAGTGATTTATCTTTTCAGAGCTTCAGTGATCGCAACAGGATGAATCTAATGACATAAAGGAATTATGCATATAATATCCTTGGCATGATGCTTTTAATGCGGGAGCCCTGAGTGAATGATAGCGCCAGCGTCGTAAGTATCTTCGTTCACGTCATCATCTTCACCATAGCTCATCTCAGCCTGCTCGTAGTCATTACACTGACGCAACCTCTACTGGATATGCATGAAGAACTGCATGTAATGAGAGCCATCTGCTTCCATTAACCCATGTATGACACCGTGCAGAAGTCAACCTGAGGAGAGTGAGGAGCCAGCAGGAAGAAAATGGTATTTCATTAGCTTGGTCCAATTCCTGTTTCCTTGTAGATTAATTTTCAAGGAAACATATGATGTGGTATTACATTGAAGGAAAATGTCAGTTTCTAAATGAGAAGTCATTGAAAGATGTGCCACACCATACACTTTTTCTTCTGTTTTTATCCTTCTAAGACAGGTTTTATTTATTTTTTTGGGGGGGGGATTTAAAGATTCTGGTGCTTCTTTATGTATTTCTTCACAATGTCAGTTTTGCTGTTTTTGACTGATTATTTTTTCTGATCTAAATTAAGTAAAGTTGCCAATTTGGTAGCATTAGGGGAAAACTGAACTAAGTTTCAAATGATAGCTTTCACATTAAGCTTTCTCTATTTCCTGGATCTAAATTCGCCACGAGTTTTAGCCTCACGGTCCCCATACTCAAAGCTGCTTGCCACCATTCTCTATGGGTGTCCTCACAGGATGTCTTCTTGGGGAGCATCTCAGGCTCTTACATACAACAAATATATTTTGGTTTTCTTTGAACCACTTGTAATCTAGAATATAATCCCATAAGTAGAAAACACACAGAAGCTTTTAATTGAATCAGATTTTCCAAAAAGGTATATTTTCAAGTTAAGGGTGACTTTCAAACATGAAAAAATGAGTCTAAGTGAAAAAATGCCTTAACCTGCACAGCAGATTAGCACAAGTACAGGAAACACTATCATTTCTCCAGAGGAAAAGGTGATATTGATATGGAATGAAAGCTACTTTTGTTTGTACTCTGCATTTGGAGAATATTGTCACCTGATTAGTCATTCACACATGGTAAATACACAACATGAATTGCTCATGGTACTGTATAGAACCCTTGCAGAGGTAGGGTAGGATTTCAAACACTCCTGCCTTGAGGGAGCATTCAGTGTTTACAGACATTGCATTCAATTGCATCCTCATAAGGCACGGTTAGCAGATTAGTTTATGCTTTATTTTAGCACTATTTTTCACATGGTAGGAACTTAATACAAAACTCTTTTCAGCGGTTCTCAGCCTATGGGTCGTGACCCCAGCGGGGGTTGAATGACCAAAACACTGGGGTCACCTAAAGCCATTCCGAATCATAACTGTAGCAAAATTACAGTTTTGAAGTAGCCACCAAACTTATCTTTTGGTTTGGGGTCACTGCAACATGAGGAACTGTATTGCAGGGTCACAGCATTAGAAAGGTTGAGAACCACTGGTTCTCAGCTAAATTAGCTGATCAAGAGATGTGAACGCTACGTATCTAGGGAAAAATGTCTCTAGGAAAGATGAACAATTTCAAATGTAGGACAGTCGAAAATAATCTATCATCTATCTATCTATCTATCTATCTATCTATCTATCTATCTACCTATCTATCTATCTATCTATCTATCTATCTATCTATCTATCTATCATCTATTTATGCACTTTTATTTTATTTTATGGAAACATTATTCCAAATGTTACACTGAGTTAGTAATCGAGCTGACCTCAAGACTTTCACTTCAGGTTCACAGTTTTCCAGTAAATGCATGAAGAACACCTCTTTAATTCAAAAACACAAACTATGCAAAATTCCTTGGAAAATGACTTTGTGATTAGTTTTTGCATCTTATAATTATAATAATTCAATTATGATGAAAATTATTAGCAAGATTACCATATGAATACTTTTTAAGTGTACAACCTACGCATTGGTGTTGATATATTCACAATGTTGTACAAGAGTTCTTTTATTTCTTTTAATTTTATGGAAGTGCTTCTTTGTGCCCACTTTCTTTCCTTGCGCTCCTACCTCCTGTGAAGCATCATTCTACTTTCTGTTTCTGTGAGATTGACTGCTTTTAGATAAGTGGTAGAACCAAAACCATATCCTATGAATATTTTGAGGACTAATTTTTTCATTATTAACATCCTATAGATTTATTCATGTTCTTACAAAGGTTTGAATTTACTTCCTTCCTTACTTTGTTGACTTTCGTTAGTGCCTGTTTGACTACATGTTGGTTACATTATTATCACATAGTGATTATATTCACTGTAGGAAACCGTTACATGTGCAGAACACATTTAAATGTATTGCCACTCTTCCTCATCTATTACTTTTTTCAGCATAATATTCATTTCTTTGACTTATAAGAGTGCATAAAATTTGTCATATATACAGACTGTAAACCAAGCTAATAGGCCAAAGAACACATAAGCATGTAAGACATTTGGACAGGCCAAACAATATTATATTATTTGGATATATCACATTTTCTCTATCCATTTAGATAAAAAAATGTATAGATAATTAATGTTCCTAACAAAACCTCATCTGTTCAAATGTGGGTTTTTATAAGTCGACCAGACCATAGCCAACCAAATGATAAAACTGTCATTGAATGTGATCTTATGTACTGAGGCATGGACAGGAAAAGTGGGTAACTGGGGATGTGACCTCGATAGATGTGCCTCTCTGAACAGCTTCTCTTATCTCTTTATGCTTCTTGGTCACCATGACATGAGGAATTCTCCTCTATTACACTTTGCCTTTTTCCTGTGTCAGTTGACTTGAAGAGTGACAAAGACAAATTTTGTAACCAGGAGTGTGATTGTCGTCATGCATATTCTTGGCCATGTGGTGCCGAAGCTGGTGGAACTGGCTTACAGAAGGAATTTAGAAAAGTTTGAAGATGTAACCTTGAGAAGCCTTAGAATGATGTAAGTCAAACTTGATGAGAGGTTCTGTCCAATTAGAGCTCAAAAGAGCAGAATGTTGCTAGCAGTGGAGGTAAGAAAATCTGGCTCAGAAGGTAACAAGTACTGCATTGGTAATTGGACTCCAGACTATGTGTGTTACATTCTGGAAGAAAACTTGTCTTTAGTTTGCTCTTTTCTCTAAGGTTTTGGTACAAAATTAGGTTAAGGGGCTTTCCTGTGGAAGAAAGTCCCAACAGCCCAATATTTGGCCTGTGGCATGGCTACTGCTAATGGCTTTAATCAGAGCTAACGTAGGAGATAGGAGCAAAAAGCACACTTGAAGGTACAAGAGATACTGTGAATGGGAAAGAAACTGTTCAAAGGGAAGGAGGAACTAGGATGAGCAAAAGCAGAAAATAAGTAAGGAAAAAAGACGTATATATGTATGCACACAGGATGGCCTGGATAATTGTGTTGCTGAGTTCTGCTGGTCTATTGAAAGGAGCAGTTAGTGCTTAAATTTTTTCTCTCCTTTTTAATCTTTTATAGCTTTTGACCAATTTTGCAAGCTTAGATTTGGTAATCGGACCAACTGATTTGAAGACAACAATATGCACTATAACAACTGCCATTCATTTCCTACTATTTTGTTTAGTGAAGTTTCATATCATTTCTAATGGATTTTATTTTATTTTATTTTTATATTTAGGACAGTGTCTGTGGTTTCTCCAGTATCTCACTATTTAGATCAGACTCATAGTGACTCTCCTGTTTTCAGCCTCCCAAAACCCTGGGATTCCAGGAAGGTGCCACCACACCTAATCTCAATTATGACTCAGTGCTGGCTCATCATGCCAGGGATCGAACCCTGGCCACTACATTCAGCCTAAACTGGTGATTTAGTCCACTGAGCTATCAGGCCGGCCCATTTTTACTATGTTCACTATCATTAAAAATTTTTGGGGCTGAGGGAAAGCTCTGTATTGCAAGTACCTGACGTGCAAGTGTAAGGAACTAGGTTTGATCACCAGTATTACATGCCATTCCTATTCTAGAACCCTGGGTGAACCTTGCTGTCCATCGAAACTGGGTTTTGTAGCACATGCCTGGGGAGACTGAGACAGAAGTATCACTATGAGTTCAAGCTTCATAGTGAGACCCTATAATCAAATAAATGAAATAAAGCAACGTAGATTTCTAAATTTTAATTGAAAGTTTTATTTTCTTTTCTGTCAGAGAGCAAGTACTGGAAAAAGTTCAAAAGATAGCTTGGTTATTAAAAAGAATAGATTAAAATAAGGGAAATCTTTTAAATCAGAACCATAGGAGAGATGGTTTGGGGGACATAGAAAACCTCTTTTTCTCCCTTATTTGTAGGCAGGCTGCCTCTCCTACAGTGAGAGTGACACTCACCTCATCTCTATGCCCATAGGAAAGATGGTTTAAGGGGACTGGTGATATAGGTCAGTGGTGTAAGTGCCTGCCTGGAAAGTGCAAGGTCCAGAGTTTGATTCCAGTTTTTTCTTTTTTAAAAAGATAATCAGAGAACATCAAGAATGAGGAAGAGCTTGCCCTTCATATGTGCAAAGATATATAAATAAAAGCCTACAAATATATAAAAAAGAAATCCAGGGCATTATGTTCCAGAAGTGGCACCTAGGAAATTATTTTCCTTCGACTTGGTGCATAGAGCTCAGCCATCCATCCAGGCACCAGCCGGCATCCAAAGCCATGATATAGGCGGCCTATCTAATGCTCACAGAGGTAGCAAACCCTGTCTTCATCCACGTGGTGCCAGTTATATGGACATGCAGGACGCCAGAGTCACGAGGTCAGGAAGATTTACACCCAGATTTTGGAAGAAGACCAGGTAATGTGTGCCTCATAGGGCATTGCAAGAAGTCGAAAGAGCAGTCACAGTGTGGGACATGGGAGATGCCAGCAAACGTGAAACCCCTCTGGAGGAGCAGTGAAGGCAGAAAGCAAACCCACAATCTACACGAGAGTCCATGACAGCTACCGCAACATTGTACGAATGTGGTCAGCCCAGGTCTTTGTAGCTCTTCTCTGGCATTCTTGCCCCAGCTGTTGGGCGTCAAACTACAGAATTTAAGGTTTGCCCTGCTGAGTTTTGGTCTTGTGTCTCATCTTCTTACTATCCCCTCAGTTTCTTCTTTTGGAAAGGGAACTTTTACCCTGGCTGCTGTATATTCGCAGTGCATAACTTCTCTTTTTATTTCTTGCAAAGGTTCACAATTGTAATGGTTGATATGTGATGTCAACTTCAGAAGTTCAGCAGTGCCACTTGGCAACTCAACAGGGGGCAGTGATCCTTATTTTGTAAATATCTTTATCCTGTGTAAGGAGAGGGCATAGAGATGAGGTGAGTGCTACTCTTACCCAAGAGGAGGCAGCCTGCATACAATATAAGTGGGAAAAGGAGGTGTGCTCTGCCCCCCTCTCATTCCTGTTGGTTTTCCTGTCTCTTGCTGCCTTGAATTCGGACCTCTGTGCGAGGCCACACTACCCGGAAGTCAGCTGATTACAGACAGAAACCTCCACAAGCTGTGAGCTACATAACCCTTCCCTTCCTTAATTTTGGGTGTTGGGTATTGGTTTCAGTAATGAGACAAGAGGAACCAAGACAACAGTTACAGCTAATATTGAGGCTCAGAGGAGATTTTGGAGTTGGATTTCTCAGCAATACTGAAGCGCTATGACTTTAATGATTCTCATAGTTGGACTAAATGAGATGCACAAAACTGTTTTGGGAACTGTGCATACAGTGTTATGGCTTACATCTCAGATAACCCACAAAAATCTAATGTAGGATCATTGGATCATGTGTAATTTAATTTTGGACTCCTTGAGCAGACTCCATAATGTTTTCTATAATGGTTATACCATTTTATATTAGTGCCAGGAATGCACACGTGTCTCAGTTTATCTTCACTTGCATATATATATATATATATATATATATATATATATATATATATATGTTGCCCTCTCCTGAGAAGCAAAGCACCTTGCCTTTAACCAAGACACCCACGTGGCTAATTACTATTTATAGCACAGAACTGAGAACTGTACACCTCCCACTGCCGCACAATGATAGACAGAATGGGGACTCAAATAGGAGCCTAAGAATTCCAGGGCTGGCTCAGCCCATTGGACACTACAAGAACTATATCTTCCTTGGCAGTAGATTGCCAGCCTTGCGTACATTGAACCATCCTCTGCATTGCTAATGGGAGGCCTTTGTGTCTGGTACTAAATACTCTATTTCTTGCTATGGCTGATGGCTAAAAAATTTACTCTTCTCTAGCACAATACAGTGACCTTTACTCACCTCTCTCTTGATACCAATAAAAGCCATGAGCTATGGGACTAGTGGCCTTTTCTTCCACAGAGAACATTGGTCATCTCAGAAATCCTCAACCACAGAACTTCCTTTTTTGTCTTTATTTTACATCCACATGCCATATTGTGAGTTGGAAGACATGAAAACCCTGTGAGGGAGCTTCAACATGTAAAGTGGCCCTGCTAATTAGCGTGAGGTACTATTGTGCTTTGCGTATGATTTTCTCTAATGTTTAGTGATGATGACAATATTTTATACACTTTTGGGTTATTTGCATATCTTTTTTAGAAAAAAACTATGTAAGTCCTTCTCACTTTTTTAAAACTAGATGTCTTGTTTTGAAGTTTTAGCAGTGTATTGAAAATATATTCTGAATATTATCTCTCTCTGACACATGAGTAATATTTTTTCCACTAAGAAAGTTATTTTTTTAACACTTAAATTTTATTTGATACACACAAGATGTTTTTAATATATGTCATACGATGGGTGTATTTTTTGTTTTGTTGTCTATGCTTTTGTTATTCCCTGGGCATAAATAGTTATCAAATTAAATTTCATGAACTATTCCATCAGCCCTATGTCTTCTTCCGAATCTTTAGTTTCACATTTTATTATTTGGTCTTTAGTCTAATTTGAGGTCTTTTTTTTCTTTTTTTCTTTCTTTTATTTTCATATACAATATTGTGTAAAGGCAAAGAGCATTCATTTATGTATGAATATTTAATTTTAACAAAATCAATTTCTGGATGTGGTGCTCTTTCACTCTTTATGGTCTTGGTTCCTTAAACAAACTATCAAAGTTTATGAGTGGAGAAGGAACTGAGCAGAATTGTATGTTCAGATAAATATATCACTTCTGCTAGGGATGAGAGCTTGAGCTTCTGAAAACAGCCATGCGCCCCTCAAATGTGGCAAAGAGCCAAACCTGTCAGTCTTGTATATTCTCTGTCTCTCTCCATTGCTGTCTCTCTATGTCTGTCTCTGTCTCCATCTGTCTTTCTCCTTTTGTATGTCTCTCTCTGCCTCTCTGTCTCCATCTGTCTCCTTTTGTCTGTCTTTCTGTCTCTGTGTGTCTCTCTGTCTCAGTCATCTGTCTATCTCAGTCTCTGTCTCTCTGTCTCTGTTTCTCTCTCTGCCTCTCTCTCCATTGCTGTCTGTCTGTCTCTGTCTCTGTCTCCATCTGTCTTTCTCCTTTTATCTGTCTGTCTCTGTCTCTGTTTCTCTCTGTCTGTCTGTCTGTCTCTCTGTCTCTCTCTGTCTCTCTCTCTGTCTCTCTCTCTCTCTCTCTCGCTCTCTCTCTCTCTCTTCTGTGTGTTAATTCTGTTTCAGTCACTATTCTATCATTGCCGGGACAAATATCAGACACACAAGCTTAGAGGAGAGGTTTATTTAGCTCACAGTTACTGGAGGTTTCAAGACGCTGCCCCTGCTTTATAGGGACTGGAGGAGGGGCTGGGGCGCTACTGTGTCCAGGGTGATCTGCTCCATGCCTCCGTACCAAACCGCCACTTGGGGGGGGGGGCTCTGACAGCGCGTGCTGTCAATTTAACTGTTAGAGTCTCTCTTAGCCATGGCCCCCCAAGCCACGTGCCCCTGGAGCCGCCAGGCACTTGACAGCCCCGCTCCTCGAGCCGAGGGCTTCACAGCCCCATGATGTACCTGAGGCATTGAGGGGACAGCTAGATACAAAGCACAACAGTGTCCATCTGTCTATTCTTTTGCCTGCCTGTCTCTGTGTCTCTCTCAATGCTGAGGATTGAACTTAAGACCTCACAGACTCAAGATGTCATCTAAGTGCTCTACTCCTGAGTCATATTACCAGATAAACTTCTTTTTTGATCAGTAGCTCTTTTTCTTTCTTTGTTAAAAAGAATAAAAATATGAATAAAACAGTTTCAACACAGGTTAGTGGGAGAGCAACAATAGTTAATACATTATATATTGTTATCATCATACTAGTTATTTACAGTACAAGATATAGGCATGAAATAGTCTCCCAACAGTATAAGCACAAATTTTTGCTTTCGGTGAATTGAGACACTAGCTGTATAAATCTATTATGTAATATATAACTGTATATCTGATAATACACACACACACACATACACACACTTTTTTCTTTCCTCTTATTATCATTTCTCCTTTCCTTCGAACCGTTTCCTCTCTGTTCACATAACCATTTTACCTTATTTATCTTATTTACTCAGTTTCTCACACTACTGAGATAATGCAATGTTTACACAAAAGGATCGGATGTATTTCACTTATGATTATAGTCTCAAGTTTCATCCGTTTACTTATAAAAGTCTAAAATTTTGCTTCTTTATTTTTCTATCACTGAAACAGACACATCTTTTTAACCCATCCCTAGCTGATGCGCAGTTGGCTTGTTTCCAGGATTTATCCATGAGAAATTGCACTGCCATACACATAGATGGACATATGTTGCTGTGGTATGATGTGGTTATTTTTTCTTAGGAGATAACCAGAAGGAAATGAGCCGGCTTGAATGGAACCTCCAATCCTAATTTTATGAGGAATCTCTACACTGATTTTGGCAGTGGCTGCCCTGGTACGCATGCCCACCAGCGGTGTACAAGGGTTCCTTTTCCCTAGTGGCTCCTTCTTCTTATTCTGTTAATGAAACCCCTTAGTCGAGTAGATTTTTGACCCCTAATAAGATGGATTAATTGGAATAAATTTATTTCATTTCAGAAATTTGCTTACATTGACATTTGTAATGTGACTCTCAAATCTGATTTTTTTTTTTTTTTATTCAGCCCTCATGAGGTCAGCTAAGACATTTAAATGGCACAAATTAAATGTGTTCTGTCATCTGATGTGCTAATGTTGGTGTGGGAGATGCTGGCCTCATCAATCCATGCTGTGTTTCCTGAACTTCTACATTGCGTTTAACAGTGCAGTGAATGAAAGATTTAAAATTTTTTTTCTTAAATAATAGATATGAGGCCTTACCAGAAATTACATGCATGTACACATGCTTTTAATATAAGATGTGCTAAGCTATCTGCCAAGAGCAGCACTTAGCTGAAAGTTGAGCTCAGAATAGAGGAGGCTTAATTTTTGGTGATGCCTTGACTGTTTCGGTGATATTTTGTATGTTAGAATTTTATGTATTACTAGCTGCTTTTTAGTAAACACATACTATGTCATGAGGTATTACATGCTTTAATTGTTGTTAGGTATTTGCCTATCAACCTGTCAAAACTTTATAATCGTATGTTGTATGTATTGTTATTAACACATTTTATGAATGTACAAAGAATGGCACATAGGGTTAAACCACTTACTAACGGTCACACAGCACCTTAGTGTCAAGTTTTTAGTCTAGCTCTGGAGCCCAGATTCTAACACCATTTCACAAGGCACTCCAAGAGGCACAGGTATGGGTGCAAAAGCAGAGCCTTACGAAGACAAGTGCTGGGTTGGAGGTGGCAGGAAACCATGTAGCAGCTTCCAGTAAAGAGGTCATTGGCATTGGACATTAGACATCAGAATTTGGCAGATTCAGATAGCTGAAAAGGCCAAGAAATCTGCTCCATATTTCGAAGTGCCCTGAATGAGTAGTTAGGTCAAAGCCACGCTTTATGAAAATCAAGCTTAGGGTATGCAATGCTGGGAACTCAAATCCCTTATGTGGTCTGATTATGCTCATATTAGTGAGATAGAAACTGAGTCTCAGAGTTACTAAGGTAAATGACTTACTTGGGTTCTCCAAAGAGCTAGAGAGAACAAGATGAATCAGTTAATATTAATGTCGTGGTTTGTGTGTATCCAAATGTTCTCTCTCTCTTTTTTTTTTTTCCCAAGAAGCAACTTGCAGGAAAAGATGGACTGGCAGTGTTGACTGCAATTCCATGGGGAAGAAGTCCTAAGGGCCTGAAAGAGCAAAACGGGGTGATTATTAATGCAGGGACCATTCAGAGTCACCTCGCTCATGAGGTCAGTTGGGTCTGAGCAACTGGAAAAAAGAAAGATAAGAGAGTATCCTATGGTTGAGGTAACTTTGAGGATTTTAGCGGTTTCAAAAATTGAAGTAAGGGATTAAAAAATTCAGTTCACAGTGCAGAGGTGAATTACCTTTTGGAAGATCTTCCAGAAGCACACAAGGCATAGGTAGGCATGTCTCTCAAGCAGAGCAGGCATGCTGGAAGAAGATCAAAGAGGAAAAAGGAAGATGTGAATTTGGGAAGTGATATTTTCAGAGAAGAGAAAAATGCTTCTATCACTCTTTGAGCTTAATTTAATCATACAAAATAAACATGGCTTGATTTGTAGAGATTAACAAAATGCGCCAGTCCTACTCAAACTGAAGATTTTTGAGCAAAATGAATGCAGTTTATTTCATTTGCCACATTTTGCAGTTGTTTGTTAATCCAGCAATAAAACCCTGGGCAGAGGCAGAAGAACATGCCACTGGTTTTATATATGGTGACTTCTGCTTTCTTTTGCTTGTCCATGTAGTGAATGTGAATTTTTACGTCATTAAATGAATAAGACATTTTTAAAAACTGCCTATCCAGACAGAGGATGTGTTATCAGTGCCTCTCTAAGGTATTAAAAATAAATTCCAGGGCTAACACATCAATAACCCTAATGATTCCAGGGGAAAGAGTGGGCTCGGGCAATGAGGGAGGACTAAATAGTAATTATACATAGCTACATGTGTACATGCACTGATCTGAAAGAAAATGGAAATTGTTATGTTCTCTGAGGTAACATATACTATTCCATTGCGAGTCACTTAAAATGTGATGTACAGATAGGATATAAAATTAGTTAATTCATCCTCAAGACAGTTGGCTCTTTTGACTGTCACTATTAAACCAAATAAGCAGGAAGGTTCCATCTGATAACACATAAGGAGCACACTTATGTATTCATCTTTTTATTTTCTGAATTATAACAAAGAATATGATGATTCTTGTACTTGTTATGCAAAAAACTTTGAATCAGTAACATATGTAAAATTAATGATGCACATGAAGGGGAGCATGGTATTAACGAGACAAGGAGCTCATGTGCTCATTAGGTTCGACCGCACTGGAGAAAAGAACAATAGGTTAGGGATTAGTAAAATTATATTGCAGGGACAATCAATATAAATGTGACATTTGTGTAGTGAATAATTAGTATAAATACTGCTGACTTCTTTTTAAATACTCAAATACTGAAGAAAATAATGAAATTGGTAGTGAGAAGCAGATGGATCATTTAATTTATTTCTCAATTATAGCTGACACATTAGTTACAGAATTTTTCATGTCATCTAGTTTTTACGGTCCATTTTACTGCTATGTTTATTGTTGCAATAAATAAATACAATGTACTCTCTTATTAGAGCAGCAATGAAAATTCCTTATACCAGAGCACCCACATACTAACACGAAGCCAATAACCCAAACAGAATATAAAAGAGAGTCCCCACAATGCAAGAAAAAGGCCTGGGTATGCTTGAAGCCCTAGAGCAAAATGTGCTCAGTAGAAAAGGATGACATTTTGTTCTGTCCAGGCAGTGATTAAAACTTGAAAAGAGTCATATCTCATGCAGACTTTCTAATCATACAGACAGATTTATAAGGTTTGTGTTTGTTTCCCAGCAACAATTAGTGTTTGCCAGCTGCCATCTGGAATGCAGATAGATGATAAAGTTATTTTATCAATTTTAGTCGTGGTTTATAATTAGCCATGTGGAACAGGCTGCGAGCGCTACATCTTGGTATTTTAAAGCTTTATTCATGGTGTTAAAAGAATAAAGTGTTTGCAAGTAAACAGATGGACTCTCCTATTTTGTCAATGATGCTTTATGAAAGTAGGGCGGAATGGGGACTTGGCTGCTTGGTCACCTAGGATATGCTCACTGAGTGTATAGAGTTGGATGCTTGGTAACCTAGGATATGCTCACTGAGTGCATACAGTTGGATGCTTGGTCAACTAGGATATGCTCACTGAGTGCATACAGTTGGATGCTTGGTCACCTAGGATATGCTCACTGAGTGCATACAGTTTCTCTAGTGCTATGTCTAAGAGTGGACGTGTTTGCTTACTTTTTAGGTTAATGAGGCATTTCAGGGATAACTGGTATAACTTGGAAAATGCACTCTTGCCACTTGGTTCGATCATATAAATTTGTGGAGATTTTACCCACTTATAATTTTCCTTGTCTAAAGCCGGGTATGGTGGCGCATGCCTATAATCCCAGCACCTGGGAGGCTGAGGCAGGAGGATCAGTGTGAGTTGGAGACCATCCTGGGCTACAAAAGCGAGCTCAAGGCCAGCCTGAACTGCACAGCGAGACCCTGTCTCAAAAAAAAAAAAAAAAAAAAAAAAAAAAAAAAAAAAAAAAAAAAAAAAAAAAAAAAAAAAAAAAAAAAAAAAAAAAAAAAAAAAAAAAAAAAAGACAAAGAATAATTTTTCTTGTCTGTTGTGCCCTTGAATAATTGTCTACAGAGGGGTCCATTTGTTTATGAGTTTGTGTTTAGAAGTCCTAGATAAATTACATTTTGGCAATAATTAAAGAATTACACTTGGAATCAACAGACACAGGAAAAATAATGAATAATATAACAATTTCAGAGGAAAGGCTTTGAGTTTTTATGTAAGTGTGTAATTAGGAAATGTAATTTATGGGGTCATGATTCAATTGAAATGTGAAGAATGTATTAGGCAACAGTGGAGGGTAAGGACAAGAGCGATGGAGATCTAGTTTTAGGAAATAATATGTGAAAAGTCATATGTAAATGAGAGCCTGGTAGGTAACAGAACTTAAATATAATATGTGTAAATTATAAAGAATAAAGAGTATGCAGATAATTTGGGAGATATGAGTTGAGATTTCCTGAAGCATGAAATACAATGACACACGTAGCATAGCCCATTAGTTGAATAAATGAAAGCTTATAATTATTTCTACTGTGAACTTAGATACATCATATCTATTTCTGCTTTGATGAATCACAAGTGAGTTTTGTTCCTTAAAAGTAAGTGAACTTACAGAGAAGGCCAATAATTTAGATTCAAAAGAGAGAAGACAAGGGAACTTCGCAATAAGACTCTGTTGTTCTGGAGACTTTATTCTTAGTAGATTAATAATTCCTAAAGACTATAAGTTATCAAAACAAAGTAGGCATTTCTAGCCAGCTCTGTGTGGAGACACAGTGAACAATTAGTTTTATATTTGTGAGCTAATATAATGAATTATTTCCACGTATCTCTATCCAATGTCCTTCGGTCTTTGAGAAATGAGATTTCTTGTATTGCAACTGTATTGGACTGAATCAAGAAGAAAAGTACATGGCTATGATTGGAATTATTTCTGGATAGGGTTTTGTTTATCTCCTGGACACTGATCCTTCTTCCGAGTACACATTTATTCATGATGATCTGTTCCTTGAGTAGGTGACTACTACACACAATATTTCTGCAAAGAAAATTGCTGTGAATCCAATTTTTCTGAATATGTTTGGCAAGTATAGAGATAGTTACCTGCTACTCTAAGCATTGGAATATGAAGTCTACAGGACAGACCTGGAAAGATGACTTTGGAGTGAATAACTGGATGGCAACAAACAGGAAGCATCCGAAGGATGTGTGCGAACTAGTGATTTGGGAAGGCAAGCTTTAAGTTTTATCAGAATCACAGTTATTTTCCTCCTCTCCTAAATACAACAGTTTACTAACATTTCTACTTTATCTTACTGTATTTGATAGCGAAAATCCTCACTTTAACATTAAAAGGTGTGTTCAAGGAACTTGGGCTTGCAGTATGCAAAGTAATAGATGCAAAATCAAAGGAGAATATGCAAATCGACTCAGAATGAAAAAGCGTCCTTTTTTGAGAAAGATAAACATGGAGTTATCAACCTACATTTTACAACGTTCACATATCAAGTTAAAAACCACTGCTAAATGGAAGGGTTGGTGGGAGGGCAGTGCTCTGTCTTTCGTCTGGGGTTGTATGTCAGTCTGCCACATGGAACGATTGCTCAGCCAGCACCCCTTACCATCTTCACACACTCACAGCAGCCATCGTTGAGCGTATTTCAGACTGCATTATGATGCGTTTCAGCTATTATATTATGAGGTTGGGAGGCTGCTGCATGTACCTGGAGCTTTTTTTTTTTTTTTTTCAGTACTAGGGATCGAACTTAGGACCTTACACTTACCAGGTGGGTGCTTACGCCACTGAACTATGTCACTGCCTTCTTCTTTTTATTTCTTTTTTAAGCATTGCATGCAAGTTGACTCAGCGACCACCTTTAGCATTACAATGCCATATTGCCCTACAATACCTTGAGCCTCGTAAATGCATAATTAATTTTTCCCCATCCTGTCTCATCCCATCCCTATTATTCCGTATGTATCTCCTCTAAGCTTTCTCCACATGCCCTCTTCTCGGAGCTATCATTCTTATCTTGTTTCAGAAAGCCATGGGTTCACCATGTAGGCATGTTTTATAATTTTTTTTTAAAAAATTTTATTGGATTTATTTATTTATTTCTTGTTTCAGAACTTTTGTTTGTTTATTTATTTATTTTTATGGCCGGCTCAGCCTGCCCTGAGGGCAGAGCTGGCGCAGCATGTGGTGCCAGGGATCAAACCACGGTCCCTGCAGCCGCCTAAGCTTTCCTGAGCAGGCGCTTTAGACCACTGAGCCATCCTGCCGGGCCATGTAATGTTTTGAATCACTAGGGGGATGCAGGGAATCCAAGTGAGAATCCCGTGCTTGTCAGGCAGGCAGAGTACCCCTGAGATATATCCCAGCTTTGTATCACTCTTACGCTTTTTATATGATTGCTTTTACTAAGCATAAATGGACCATAAAGCATAGTTAAGTTCAACACAAATCTTAGGAATTCCATATAAGAGTATGTCTGAAAAGCAACTGACTTTTAAAAAACTTTTTAGAGGTTTAATTTGTTTTGTTTCAACAAAATATCCTGTTTGGCAGGATTTCATGATTTCATTTTGAAGACGACAAGGGCGACATCCAGGCCAGAAATACAGTTCAGCAGCATAAGCATCTGCCTGCTAAGTGCACAATCCTGGATTCAACCTCCAGTATGAAAGAGAAAAAAGAAAAAAACCAAAAAACTTATGACTAGCAATAATTCAGATATCCTGCGTGTTCATCTTTTGCACTCTATTAAGTGTGTTTTATGCTTTTATTTTCACCTTTATGCCAACAAAGATGCTGATTGATGCAGTTACCCAGTAACTGTGATTGTATTACAAGGCATGCATGTACATTCCATTCAATAGTTAACTAGATTCCGCTTGTTGAGATTACAAAAATGAGTGAAACTATATCTCTTCTGATGTAAACAATATTTGCATTCTAACAGAGTCCTGTAAATAGACAAAGTCTAGTGTTGACATGTAAAGGTAATTAATGAGCATAAAGGATGTTTGGTGGATTACAGCTAAGGAGAGAGATTATCTCGCCCACTTCAGGAGAATTAGGTATGGCTTTACCGAGGACTTTACAAATTGCTCAGGTTTGAAGGATTAGTAGGAACTTGCCAGGTGAACAAAGACAGCTGAATAATTGCTTCTGAGAGAGCAGAGTGCACAAACACCCAAGGAAATCATCCCAACGTGCTGAGAGAGTGTCTCTGTCTTAGTTACTTTTTGCTCGTTGCTGGGACAAATACCCAACGCTCAAAATGAAGGGAGGAAAGGTGTATTTAGCTCACAGTTCATGGAGGTTTCAGTCCATATTTGGCTGGCCCAAGGCTGAGTGGAACAGAGCAGAGAGCATCCAGTTCATGGCGGTGGAACAGCAACAAACTGGCGGCAGAGGCAGCCAATCAATCAGGGCAGCAGAGCAGCAGCAACAGCTCAAGTCTGTCTCTCTGTTTCTCTTTATATTACATTCAGGCTCTCCGCCTTAGCTCCTGCCCGAGGCTACACACATAATCCCAGAAGTACTTCCACCCATAATCCCATCAGCACTAAAACCCATAATCCCAGGGATCATGAATCAAGTCTCAAACTCTAGAAGTCCCCGCCCAGTGACTCCATGAGGCTTTGGGGGGACAACTAGACATAAACCATAACAGTCTCAGTTGCTTTTAGCTCGCAATTTGTAGAGGTTTCGGTCTATACTCATCTGGCTCCCAGGCACCGTGGCACATGCAGAGGGTAGCAGTTTACAGCGAAGAGCAAAGTGAAGGACAGGAGCTGAGGCTTGTAGGCAACCTCTCTCCCCTCTATCTATTATAGACAAGCTACCCTGGGGCGGCGGGTGTAGAACTCACAAAATGTCATGCCTTCCTTCCTCTTGCACAGGATGAGGATGTTTACAAACTAAGGATCCTGGTTCTCAGCTGAGTCACTTAATTACATTTCTAAACTTCTCAAGTTCTCATACACAGAATACCAACCAGTACAATCCACCCTTTGTACCTTGGCAACCAGACATTTTATTAAACTAGTTTTCAGGTACATAGACATAGTTATTAACATTTTATAACTTGCACATTGTATTTTATTAGAACCATGACATTCTAACCCTGGAACCCCCACTCCCAAAGACTCACATATATCCCTTTATGCAAAGTGCCTTTTAGTGTATTTCTAACAATTCCCAAAGTCCTAACAGTTTTAGCATTATTGAAAAGACCAAGTCCCAAATCTCCTCATTGCACGAGCTTTCCTTTCTTCTTCCTCCCCCTCCTCTTCCTCCTCCTCTTCCTCCTCCTCCTCCTCCTCCTCCTCCTCCTCCTTCTTGTGGTACTGGGGATTGAACTCAGGACCCTGTCCTTGCCAGGCAAGCGCTTATCTACTGAGCTATCTACCTGGCCCCCTTACTGGTTTTCCTCTTTGAAAGTATAACCGGTATACTGTGTTCGCTTACCTCATAAAACTCACTCACGCATTTTCACTGAAAAGCATTTGAACAGCCTCTGTTGCTGGTTGGCAAATAGTCACACACCGCACTTCACGCCTAATTCATTACCATCAGCACACTATTGTTTCACGTATCTTCCCTAAATTTGCCTATCAGTCCCCATGCTCAACTCCGTCATCTCTGTGGTCCACTCTAGCACCCGGGAGCAGGATGTGAAACATCGTAGGTAACGCAAAACAACCTCCTGTAGCAGATGCAACATGTGCGACATTTCACATTGTTGCTTTTCCTTTAAAAACAGACTAATGAGAACATTGGGATGCAATCACTGAGTTATTTGCCACAGCTTCCACTAACTCTTTTTATTCCTGGGATGTTGTTTGTCACAATGCTTATTGCCTAATTACCTTCTTCAGCACGTTTGGCAGGCTAAAAAAAAAAATCTTGCTTCAGAGATACTTTCCACTTAAGAAATCAGATTAATTGGCTTCAGGCCCTGCTAGCAACAATGTTTTAAGAGTAAAAGATGACTTACATGTTCTTGTACTTTTTTAAAAAGTAACACAGGAAGCTTATTTTTATAAGGTTTTCTGTTAACCTGAGTTGTTGCCAAATATATCTCTTGAAATTAAGATATTTGTTTGTCTGTTGTCTTTTTCACTTTTTAAAAATATATATTTTAGAAAGTATAATAATAATTGATAAGACATTAAAATGGTGCACATTGAGAAGACTGAGCAATTCCCAATTTGAAAAAAAAAAAACAACCGATATTTTAGTGCCTCTAATTCCAGCTCTTGGGAGGCTGTAAACAGGTGGACACTATGGCTCTAATCTAGTTGTGAGATCC
Source organism: Myocastor coypus (assembly GCA_004027025.1). Taxonomy (NCBI): domain Eukaryota; kingdom Metazoa; phylum Chordata; class Mammalia; order Rodentia; family Myocastoridae; genus Myocastor; species Myocastor coypus. The sequence goes on along the minus strand of PVJA010021019.1, from coordinate 7,264 downwards.
TGAACACCGTGTAGGCCATTGCTAAATATACACCAAAAGAGATCCACGAAAAGCAAAATTTAGATGTTGAATTATTCTATCTTTTCAATATTTCCTACTAGTAAGAAATATAAAGGAAGTATCAATTCAACATACCACAGAAAAGTTGCTTTTCATGATAGCTAATTTATATTTTATCATCAGTGATTATGTAATCAATTTATGTAATCACTTATTTTATTTGGTAATAATTCTTCATTTTAATTTCCATAAATGTGGTCCAGGAATTTGGTTCAAGAAATGTTTATAGGACATTTATTGTGATTAATAGAATCCTCTTATCCTTTCAAAGGGAGAAAAGATTTGGAGAAAATATTTCAAATCAGAATGAAGTGGCACCTTTTTATTGGAATTTCCTTACATGATGTGCTTATGATAATCTAAGCCATATTTACCATTGCTTAGCATGTTTTGATTAACATAATCTTAATTAATGTATTTTGGAGTTGTGGAGAGATTAGAAAATCTAAGCAACTTATTGTCCATGAAACCCTACAAGTAATGGCATGAGGAGCAAAGCCCAAGTCACATCTGTTTGCTTTCACACTCATGACCCAAATTACTATGTGCTGTTCACTGCACACACACACACACACACACACACACACACACACACACACATTAGGGAAATGTGCGACACAGCTGAGCACATGTAGCACAATGCAGACGTCCACATATGTGTGTACCATCACTTGTGTAGATGTACTGTAAGACGGAAACCTTAGTGCTCCTAGGGAGGAAGGAAAGGGAATTGTTGGCAGAGACAGCAACGGGAGCAGAAGTTTTTGTTTTAAAATTCCCCTGCAACAAAATCTCAGCATATGACAGTCTTGTTTGAATCTGTAGATTTATGATACTAATACAGGATGTACAATTTATATTTTAAAGTATTAATGTGTTGTATTACATCCTCCGTAACTAAATTAAGAGTTTCACAAACATAGCATTTAAATCTAATAAGAAAATGTTAACCTTATTAATATTTTTAAATGATGATGTTTTGCTTAATAATGGCAAGCAATAGTGTTTTGTCCAAATTGGGTAATATCATGAAGATATATACACGTTATAGAGAGTAGGGTGTGCTCATTGGAGTCATTCAAAACAGTAGAAACTTTCTATTTGAAAATATTGTTCAAAGTTTTTATCCATTGGGTTTGCAGAAAAATAACTTTGATTGGAAAGGAGAGTATACAGTAATTTGGAAATGTGAACATAATTGTCATATTAAATAGAATTAATTTTTTAGCTAGCATAGAGTACATGCTTAATAAATTGTTGAAAGCTGGACAGTAGATTACATTACTATTTAGTGTTATTAGGATTTTTTGCTAAGATTAGAAGGACATTGTGCACAGGAAAAACATGTTAAATGCTAGTTTATTTAAAAATTTAGCTTCTATGGCAATTTCACTTCACTGTATTGTAAGACATAATAAACCTTGCATTTTAGTTATTAAAGAAGTACCATGTTGGCTAATGGCGTCAAAATCATCATAATAGCATGTTGCACTTCAGATTGTGAGCAAAAATCACTACAACATTATTTTACGAAGGTTCGTTTTCTTCTATTTTCTCATAGTGATTTTCTATAAAAATAGAATAATTCTTTCCCTCATCTCCTTAGAATGTTGTTTAAACACAGTTCCAAGGAAAAACATCCTTTATTCCTATGGTCATGAAAAAGCCTGAAGAATTTGCATGTCTGAAATATTCCACATGGAAAAAAAATTAATTGGAACTTTATTCAGGCAATATGGTTTCATTAACACTGATAAGAAATAAAAGTACAAGGAGGAATTGCTTTAGAGAGAATCAGGATCAATGTTATTTAAGAGCAATTGATAGGTGATACACCTTGTTCTGAAACAACAGAAGTAAGTGAATAATACAAAATACATTTAAGGCTGATTCTAAAGTAAGATGGTAGCATACATATCTGGAAGAAGAAGAGAAGAAAACACGCATTAAGAAGCTGTATTGCTAACGATCTTCACTTTTACAAAACTGTTGAAGTCTGTGGTGTAAGATGGATGTCTTAAGCTGATTTCTGTGTTGAGCAGCCAGGTTGAAGAACAAAATTACTTTGCTTCAGAAAATAATTTATTTCCTTAGCTGCTTGAAGTGCAAATAAATTTTACTTTTCATATAAGCTTTAGTATTTTGATTTGAAATATTTTAAACACTTTAGAAATTTAGTATCTCCCCTTCTTTTTTTAATTCTCAAGTTATTGATTTTTTAGGTGAGTCAGTATAAATTACAGAAACTACTTTCTGTTGCATTTGCATGAATTTCAACATCAAAGATTTACTGAGTTCTTTCGATGTGCAAAGCATCACACAGGCTAAATATTGGAGTTGTAGGAAAAACTACAATAAAAACAACAACAAGCCCAAAAGAATCCACAGGAGCCTCACGTGCACTGGGCCATGCAGGGAGCCCTGAGATCCAGGTGCAGGAAGCACCCCTAACTTCTGCTCTGCATAGTCAGACTTTTCCTCTGTGACGTGGTGTGGTCTCTTCCAGTCTCTCAACAGGATCATTCATCCAAGCTTGGACATGATCAGAGTCACAATCCTGGCTGGCTCTCATATATATGTATATGTATATGTATATGTATATGTATGTGTATGTGTATGTGTATGTGTATGTATATGTGTATATGTATATGTATATGTGTATATGTGTATATGTGTATATGTATATATGTATATGTATATATATGTATATGTATATATGTATATGTATATATGTATATGTATATATGTATATGCATATATATATCATAATTCCAATAAAACTTTTATTTGGCAACTTGGGAACCCTCTAAGTAAACAATATTTATTCCTGAGAAAACTGGCTTTTCTCTACCCCTAGACTCATATGCAAGTTTGCATTTAATGTAAATGACATTAGCATATCACTTTTATATTAAAAGAAAGAAACAATTTAACTTTTACGGCCCAAAGTTCATGTAGGTACATAATCATTGTTGAGGGTCTAGCTACTTTCAAGAATAAGATATTAAAAAGCTTGGAATCAAATAAAATAAATCATTCAATATGTATCAGTCACATTTAGTATTAAGAGCAGTAGCCATAATAGCCCACCCCACAATGTCTCATTCACATGGAAGGAGGCCACATGATATCTTAACTGGAGGAAAATTTAAGGTTTTTTGGGTCGAACTCATGACCCTGCACTTGCCAGGCAGGCACTTGTGCCATGGAGCTATCTCCCCAGACCTGGAAAATTTAAGTTTTGGATGGAGATTATAAGATATCTTAAATTGATGCTGTAGTGGTCAAAAAATTGTGTCACTGTGGTTGGATTACGTGGGCCATTCCATGGCCTGGGCCAGGGACACCCCACCCTATGGGGCTTCGAGGGCCCACCGCAGAATGACTTTGCACAAAAAGGATCTATAAAGTGGTTTAGGAAGGATTTGAAGTTCCACTATCTTGGGGGAACTTCAGCCTTTGCAGTCAGCATGGACTTCATCTCCTCACTTTCACTGCAGACTCTTTGGCCTCCAGCTTGGATCCTTCAGCTTCCATTGCAGACTCACCAGCCTTCCATCCCTTTCATTTTTTATTTTATTTATTAATTATTTATTTATTTATCATTGTTTACAAAGTTAATACATTGTATAATGTCTTTGTCATAGTTGTTCAAGTACAAGATGTGGCCATGATTTCTTGTCTAACCATCATTAGTACAGATCTTTCTTTTCATTGCACAAAGAGGAAGTAGCTGTATATATAGTCCAATAGTCCAAGTAATGGATAATCAGCTCATCTGGCATAATTGGAGGCTATTGACTTGAGCCTTTTACAACTCAGCATATTAATATGACTTTCCTTTTTATACCTCATGGTTAGACTTTTGTGCTGGAAGGTTAAGACCAAGGTAGAGCAAGACTTATGTTACAAAAAATATGTAACGTGGGGCCGGCAGGATGGCTCAGTGGCCTAAAGCGCCTGCTTGGGCGGCTTCAGGGACTGAGGTTCAATCCCTGGCACCACATGCTGCGCCAGCCCTGCCCTTGGGGTGGGTTGAGCCAGTCATAAAAATGAGTGAATAAACAAACAAAGGTCTGAAACAAGAAAAAAAAAAATAATAAAAAAAAAAATGTAACTTTTGTGTCTGACAAGGTCAGTGCGGTCCCCTCAGGGTTAACCCTGAAACCGCGTACTGTGGCTTGCAGACCTTTTGTCAGAATCAACCACCTGGATGAATCGTGGTCATTTTGCTCACTGTCAAAGACCGAGGGAATGTTTTCTCTCTAGGTGACTCCCCTTCGGCACACAGTACATCATCAGTCACTTTCCTCTGTGGCCCTATAATCTCCATGAGCAGGAAATTTGGGACTCCACTGAGTTATAGGCTGTTATAGTACAGGTTCTTTTATGTCCTGTGTTCTCATTGATCTTGAAGGGCTAAAGCCAAAATATTGGCTATACTTGTATCTGTCCTTTTTCTCTAATTATTTCCACTGCCGATTTAAGCTGTTAATCATCCATAAGAGAAACTTAATAACATTATTCCCTATAACTTAGGCACTTGAGCTTAACATCACTATCTTTAATAGCATATGTCTTAAATATAACATGGAGCAGGTATTTTCCATTGATTATTGATATTCTTAACTTTAAAACCTCTATAGATTGTGGAAAAACAAAAAGAACAATTGTACATTGACATTAGAAGCAGTGCATAATTAGAAAACCAGAATGATAGATATTCCAAGCATGGTTTTAATATTACACATTGCTATCCTCAGTGTATTAGCTTACTTCACAGATAGCAGTTTATATAGTTAGTCATGGTGTAAATTCTACCAATTACCTGCTCCATGCAGCCCAACAGCTCAACCTCCTCATCCTCTGACCCGGTCCACCCTGGGACCTCCACGCCATGCTGAAGAGAATTCCTGCTCCACGCAGCCCAGCAGACCATGTCATTCATAGCAGACCTATCGGGAAACTGATAGAGACTTGCAGGGAACCCTGCAGTGAGCTCCAGATCTTGGACTGAATCCTTTAGTCTCTGCTCTGAAGACACCCTCTGCATGGCTTCTTATATCACTCTGCAGCTGATCACAGTAAGCCAGTCTTCTAATTTCTTATACATTACTACATCTTCTATTATATTTGTTCCTTTAGTAAAACCCTGACTGATTCAGATACTATTCAAAATCTCAATGATATTTCTGGAAAATCTGCGTGATTTCTTGGGTCTCTCTATGAGGGTTGCTGCTGCTTTTTTTTTTTTTTTTTTTTTTTAAAGCGTTTAAGTATTAGGAGTACACTTGACTTTGGTGATATGATTCCTATGCATTTTTACATCTTTTGTATGAAGGAGTAATGTCCCAGAGTTTAAGCTGGTGGGACATAGCCTAATTAAAAAGAACATATAGTGACCAAGGAAAAGAAGAATCTTAAAAATGGTGGCAAGACATTGAAATTTATAACATATATATATATATATATATATATATATATATATATATATATACTGTGATCAGGGATTGAAGTCAGGCCCTTGCACTTGCCAGACAAGTGCTTATTCCACTGAGCTATCTCCCTAGGCCCAGAAATATAAACTTTAAATGAATATTTTTAAAAGCTATTAAGACACACACACACTTCAGAGAGTAGATGTTGACTTCAAGATCTGGAATGCACAATGACTGAGACTTGTTCCTGCTCAGGACACAGTCTTACTGAAATAGGTATTTCTAAATCTGCGACATGCAGGACAACTGTGGTGGCCAATTCTGTTCTTAAGTGTGGAACAACCTCAGGAACGAATTCAGTTCTGACTGGAAATATCATTGCTGTAGTTCCTTTATGTATGTAAATTTTTATGTATATATGTATGTATGTATATATGCATTTTTCTTTGATTGGTTGATTGATTTTAATGTTAGGCATCAAACTTAGGGATGCACATACATTATTATTGCTACTTTTAAATTCTATTCTTTGAGCTTTTTCTCTTGGACCTTTATCTTATTATATCTTCACTGCTGAGCTTTAACTATGAATGGATTGCAGATGCTGCCTTTTTTGTCTGAAATTTTAATTAAATATGCAATGATCCTGAGAAAATAGACTTTTTCCACTGGATTGATCTTTTGTGGTCAGTTTTAGGTTGATTGTATTTACAAGGCATAGAGAAAAATAATTGTTAGTTTAATAAACATTAAAAGCCATGAAAAAAATACAAAATTTGTAACATAATAGCTACTCTGAATATATATACAGCTAGAAGCTGTTAAGATACATAGTTTTGGTCCAACAGTTATTGTTGTCACTAATGGATATAGTCAGCGGATAAGAGCTGGGCAAAAGACAGTCATCCCTGCAGCTGCCACCAAAGCTGATTCAGTAGCTGAAGACAGGGCCATCGTTGGTTTCTTTGACTGATTCCTTGATGACTCGCAGACTCTCCTCCCATCACTGGGAGCTGCCAGAGCTTCCTAATTCCCTGTTCTGTAGAGTTTCATTTGCCAGGATGCACAAGCCAGGCAGGCCTTTTGGTGCCTATGTGTGGGTCAACAGCTGTTTACCTGATGTTCACAGCCTACTATGTTTGTCTCAGAGGGAGGCAACCCTAGAGAGCTTTTGCAGTCAACAGAGAGGGAAGGTGGCTAGAATGGAGGAAGCAGGAGATGATGACAGAGAAATTAGTTTGGGGTTGAAACAGTCAAATTCGAATCCTGATTCCACTAGCTTCTTGCACTAACATATAACTTCTGAAAGCCTAATTTTCTTCCTCTAACACGAAGAATGTATTACCTATTAAGTCACTTTCTTTGTGCAGATTAATGTGGAGTAGTTTTCTTATATAGAGAAATGCCTACTATCCCGGGTATCTCTCTAGCTCTGTATCTGTCTATCTAATCTTTCTGTTATCATCTCCAGACAGGACCAACAAAAGTGCAGGGGTCAAGAGTGTCTCAGAACAGTTAGAACAGAACGGCAGATAGGAATTTAATTTCTCTGTTTCCTGGTTGTTCACTTATCACTGAGAGGACGACCATTTACTTAATCTAACACACTCTGCAATCTTCTCCTTCTCCCTGCTGTGAAATGTGACAGTAGAGATTTTTGTAATTCTGTAATGTTTACATTTTTGGTTTTTTTTTTAATTGTCACATGTAAATTTTATTTATTTATTTATTTATTTTTTATTAATTATTTTTTTTATTGTTTAAAT
>PVJA010021018.1:0-36140 GCA_004027025.1 Myocastor coypus | reverse complement strand
CTCCCCTCCCTTCTCTTCCTTCTGAGTTAGGCCTTAACTATATAGTTCTGGCTGGGCTTCAGTTCACTGTGTAGCTAATGCTAGCTTTGAACTTAGGGTGATCCACCTGCTTAGGTCTCCTAAGGGCTGGGATGACAGGCATATACCACCATGCCAAATTATACAATTTCTGTCGGATTTATTATAGTAATTGATGTGTTTGGATTTATGTCTAACATTTTGTTATAAATTTTCTCTTTGTCTTTGCTTTTTTGCCTTCTGTTTTTCCTTCTTTTTTGGATTATTATTATTTTGGGATATTTAGATTTTTTTTAAAATTTTATTTATTTATTTTTTTTCTTGTTTCAGAACCTTTGTTTGTTTAGTTACTCATTTTTATGGCTGGCTCAGCCCGCCCCGAGGGCAGGGCTGGCGCAGCATGTGGTGCCGGGGATCGAACCGAGGTCCCTGAAGCCACCCAAGCTTTCTCAAGCAGGCACTTTAGACCACTGAGCCATCCTGCCGGACCTGGGATATTTAAAATTTTATTTTAAAGAGTAAAAATAGCAGAGACAAAGATAAAAAAAGAGTAACAACAAGAGTACATATAGTACAGAATTTCAAAACGAGGAAAAATTTAACAATGGTTGTGTTATATATTTTCATCATCAAATCTGTTTAGGTTAATAGATATAAGTATGTAAGATTGGTCAAATAATTAAACATTAGCACTTTTAATAAACCTTAATTTTTTTTACTCTCCCAAATGCATTTGGTTGCATATGGGTTGAGGATGCAGAAAATGCAAGGTCCTGAGTTTGATTCCTGGTACCCCCTCAAATTATTTATTTATTTGTTTTTCTTCTTCTTTTGAGTTCTTCCACTAGGGAGACTATACGATATTTGCATATCTAGGTCTGGTTTATTTCACTTACGAGTATATGTTCAAGATACATCCACTTATATATGAAGTCTTCTAGTTTTTCATTCTTTATAGCTGAGTAATATTTCATTTTATGAAAACACCACATCGTTTTCAACCATTCTTGAAATGATGGGCATTTTGGTTGTTTCCAAGATTTGGCTATCACAGATTATGCTGCTATGAACATAGGTGCACAGATATCACTATGATATGATGTTTTCAGTTCTTTTGGGAGAATTCCCAGTAGGGTGATAGCTGGATTAAGTGAAATTTTCAGTTCTAGTTTTTTAAGGAGTCTCCACACTGCTTTCCATCTTGGTTGCATCAGTCTGCATTCCCACCAGCAGTGGAGAAGTGTTCCTTTTCCCCACAGCTTCTCCAACATTTGTTGTTGGTTGATTTCTTTTTTTATTTTTATTTTTTATTTTTTTATTATTTTTTAAAATTTTTTAAATTTGTATTTCTTTGCTATTTACACTTTCCCAGTGAAATTTCTTTTTTCTTAAATTTTATTTATTTATTTATTTTTCTTGTTTCAGAACCTTTGTTTGTTTATTCACTCATTTTTATGGCCGGCTCAGCCCACCCCGAGCGAGGGCAGGGCTGGCGCAGCATGTGGTGCTGGGGATCTAACTGCAGTCCCTGAAGCCGCCCAAGCTTTCCCAAGCAGGCGCTTTAGACCACTGAGCCATCCCGCCGGGCCCAATTACTTTTTTTCTTGTTTCAGAACTTTTGTTTGTTTAGCCATCTATTTTTATGGCTGGCTCAGCCCACCCCAAGGGCAGGGCTGGCGCAGCATGTGGTGCTGGGGATCGAACTGCGGTCCCTGCAGCCTCCTGCAGTCACTTTAGACCACTGAGCCATCCTGCTGGGCCCCTGATTTCTTTTTTAAAATTGTTATTATTTTTTTTTCTTGTTTCAGAGCTTTTGTTTGTTTGTTTATTTATTTTTATGGACAACTCAGCTTGCGCTGAGGGTAGGGCTGGTGCAGCATGTGGTGCCGGGGATCAAACTGCTGGGCCCTGTTGTTGGTTGATTTCTTTATGCTAGCCATTATTTCTGGGGTGAGATGGTATCTAAGTGTTGTTTTGATTTGCATTTCACAAATGGCTAGTGATGTGGAGCATTTCTTCATGTATTTATAGGCTTATTGAATTTCTTTTTCTGAGAAGTGTGTGTTCATCTCATATTTCTGGGTTGGGTCTTTGAATTTTGAGACCCTAAAGGTTTTTAATTCTTTATAAATTCTAGATAGAAGACTATGTTTGAATACTATTAGTTAAAATCTTTTTGAAATTTGTGGGCTGTCTTTTCACTCTGTTGATAATTTCTTTTGATGTGAAAAAACTTCTCAGCTGGAGGAGGTCCCAGTTGTTGATTCTTTCACATGTTACATGTGCATTTTGATTTTTGTCCATGAGCTGTTTGCCTACCCTGATGTCTTCAAGATTTCCTCCCACTTTCTCCTCTAGGAGATTTAGTGATTTTCTTTTTTAATATTTAGATCTTTAACCCATTTCAACTTTAGTTTAGTGCATGGTGATAGACTAGAGTCAAGTTTTAATTTTTGGTATGTAGAAAGCCTGTTTTTCCAGCACCATTTATTAAAGAGGCTATTTTTCTTCCAGTAAACATGTTTGGCCCTTTTGTCAAAAATAAGGTGGCTGAGTGTGTTTATATTTGCTTCTGCATCTTCTAATCTATTCCATTGATCCTCAGTTTTTTTTGTTTTTTTTTTTTTTTTTTGCCATTACCATGCTGATTTTATCATGGTAGTTCTGTAGTATAACTTTAGGTCAGGAATTGTAATGCCTCCTGCCTTATCTTTGTTGCCTGTGATTGTGTTTGCAATTCTAGCTGTTTTCTGGTTCCAGATAAATTTTAGGAATGACTTTTCCAGGTCTGTGAGGTATGTTGATGGTATTTGGATAGGGATTGCATTAAATCTGTATAACAATTTAAGGAGTATGGCCATCTTCACAATGTTGGTTCTTCCTATCCAAGAACAGGGATTATCTTTCCATTTTCTCAAATCCTCTAGGATCTGTTTTTTCAGAGTACTGTAGTTTTTGTTGAATAGATCTTTTACTTCTTTAGTTAGGTTAATTCCTAAGTATTTAATTTTTTTCGAGGTGATTGTAAAAGGTATTATTTCTCTGATTTCTCTGTCAGTGTGTTTGTTATCTGTGTAGAGGAATGCTATTGACTTTAGTGTGTAGACTTTGTACCCTGCTATGTTACTGAATTTGGATTATTTTAATAGTTTTTGGAATTACATTTAATTTATCTGCTGGGTTTCCTGTAATTATTGGTGTTTTCTTTCCTAGCAATTACAATATATATACATATCCTTTTCTATTTTTGTCTATTTTTTAAATTTGATTTTTGTTACTTTTAATAAGAAAACAATATGAGAGTTTCAAAACATGTTAATAGCACATTCGCAATAGTTGAGACACTGCATATTGTTTTTGTCTTTTTAAACAGAGAGAGTTTCACTATGTAATGTAGGCTGGCTCTGAGTTCACTTTGTGGCCCACTCTGCTTCTGCCTCCCTCAGCCTCTTAAGTGCTGGGATTAAGGCATGTGCCACCACCTGGCCCATCCTTATCATTTCATGGTTTACTTGGAGTTAGCCTGCCATTTCAGGTCAAGTAAGAGAAATTTTGAAATTGTCTAGTCTTTTCTCCTCATTGTGCTCTAAGCATAGTTGTTATGTGTACTTCACCCACATACATTATAAATTTCATGGTAAAATGTCATAATTTTTGCTTTAATTGTGTTTGAAAATGAATTGGATGTCTTACGCATGAATGACCCAAATATTACTCAGGTGATATTAGCTCATTCTGACTTCAAAAAAGTTTTAGCTAGGTATGCACTTGTGATCCCAGCATTGAGATGGCTGAGACCCAATGGGAAACATGGTGTGTTCAAGGCCAGCCTGATTTGCAGAGCAAGACACTGTCTCAAAACACAAAGCAAAGTATTTTTTTTTAAATCTCTATGTATATTTCTTTCTTTCTATGACTTTTGTACAGGGTGTACAGTGTCTCACTGTGTAGATTGGACTTGTAGTAATGCCCCTGTTTCCAATCTCCCAAGCATTGGTATTATAGACACGTTTCACCTTGTCCAATCTCAACTGCTACTTTAGCGCATTCCAGGGACAGGCCTGGCACTGCAAGCCAGGGATCAAACTCTGGCTGCTGCACTCTGCCTAAACAGGCACTTTAGTCTGCTGAGCTATCTGGCCAGCCAGCACTTGCTTACTTACTTACTTACTTACTTACTTACTTAGTTACTTACTTACTTACTTACTTACTTATTTATTTATTTATTTATTTATTTAAATTGTGGTAAAACCTAAAATAATAAGCTACCCTTTTGCTACTCTTTCATCCACTTATTTAAATTGGTAGGCGGAATTATATGTATCATATACTAAATATTTTTTTTTTCAGTTTGGAAAGCAGATACTTTATTAACTGATGAAATCATAACACAGTGGTAGATACCTTAGTTCATCCTTCTAATAAGTCTGTTGATCTGGTCTTCCCTATTTCAAGCATCTCCACCTTCCACAAAATGAGTAGTCATTTTCTTCATTCCACCTCATGGAGATGGTAACTGAACAGCCCACAGGAAGTTATTTACCTCTTTGAAGGCATTTTCCTATAATATACAACTCATGGATCAGATCCTCCATGCAGATGATGCCATATTTACCAAGTGATTGAGCAATCAATGAATTATGTGCCAAGGCAATTAGCTTCTTATTGATCCTGACATAGCCATGCTTGTATATTAGTTCACTTACTGACTTCAGGTTTAGGGACTCCCATGCAATGTATGGCTCCACAATTCTCAGCACATTAATTGAAGCCTTTTGAGCTTGATGAAGGTGCCATTGAAGATTTGGTGAAGGTGAAGAAGCTGCAACACCTTGCGGACCTTTGGGCTCACACCATTGATACTCGTGATCCAGATGACAAATGCCAGTTTGGGCTCTGCAGGGACATAGAAATTGACAGCTTTTCTTGCCATTGAGATCTCAGTTCTGCATATCTGTCTGTACTCCTTAAGATAGTACCTGGCTTTTTCATAGATGAGCTTCCTCCTTGCCTTGCAAAGCATCTTTCGGGCAAACTTACTTCTCGGGTGCTTTAACTTCAACTCTGTGAAATGTCTTTGCTTTTTCATAAGGGTTTCTGGCACAGCAGGGCCCTTTTTTTCTTCTCTTCTACACCCTCCATGGTTCCAGCCAGAAAAGAGCACTACATGATATTTTGAAGCTGTACATATATATGTATATATGTTTGGAATAGTTAGTAGGTAATAAGCATATATATACCTCACAGTTACCTTTTTTTTTTTTGCTTGACATCCACTCTCTTAGCATTTTTCAAGGTATATCATCACGTATAATTACCATAATGTACAATAGGTCTGTTGTGTTTTTATTATTTTTAAGAGTATAGTTGAGTAGAATTAATTTTGCTTGCTGTTAAATGACTATCACCCTCATTTATCTTCAGAACTTTTTCATCACCTCAAACTGAAACTGTGCTTGAAGCCCTAACCATTTTCCATACATTTCTGATATCTGCTGAGTTGTGTTTTACTTTGTATATAAATTTGCCTACTCTAGGTACCACCTATAAATGGAATTGACATTATCTGTGTATGTGTTTTTGTGTGTATGTCTAGCTTTTTTTTTTGTTTGTTTCAATTTTTTTATTGTTTAAATTTAACAATGGTTATATTACATATTTTCATCATCAGATCAGTTTAGATTAATACATGTAGGTATATAAGATTGATCAAACAATTAAACATTAACCTTTCTAAATCCACATTACTTTTTTTTTTTTTCTTTTCCCCTTTCTTTTCTTTGAAAGTTGACATATTGCATATTGTCCTCACAATCATTCTACAGAGTACAGTGTGTGGGCATGACCCACCTCCCTATTGATGTTGCTTAGGAAAAAAAAAAAAAAGAAAAGGAAAGAATATACTTCTCTTTGGACTAAGAGGAAGCAGATACATACACAGTCAAAGGTTTTGCAATTGCAGTGGGCTACCAGTGAAGCTTGTGATGTTGGAGGCTATTGAATCTAAGCCTCCTAAAGCTCATCTCACCATGTATGCCTAGCTCTTATTGGTGTAGCACATTTTAAAAACTACATGCAATTTTTATTTCTACTATTCTATGCTTTTGTTTGTTTTTACCAATAAATCATATGTATCTTTAGGAAATTAATGAACTCATTAGCTATATGTAGTGCAACTTTTTTAAAAAACTATTTTTTAAATAATTTCTTATTTTATTTTTTTTTCTTGTTTCAGAACTTTTGCTTGTTTATTTTTATGGCTGGCTCAGCCCGCCCTGAGGGTAGGGCTGTTGCACCATGTGGTGCCAGGGATTGAACCACGGTCCCTGCAGCCACCTAAGCTTTCCTAAACAGGTGCTTTAGACCACTGAGCCATCCTGCTGGGTCCCTATGTAGTGCAACTTTAAAGTGTCTGAGCTTTAGTGTGAATGTATGCTCCTAACCAGTATGCAACTGCTTATTAATACAGTATTGGTGTTTCTGAAATTCATGAGACCACTGGGATCATTGATGATGGACATTGTTAATTTTTTTTTTTTTTTTTTTTTTTTTTTGTGGGACCAGGGTTCAAACTCACGACCTTGCACTTGCCAGGCAGGCACTTGTGGCATGGAGTTATCTCCCTGGACTGACGTTGTTATATTTATGCTGTCACATTTAAAAGAATTTCAGATATATAGAAATATTTTAAAAATTATAGTTTAAGGGCTGGAGAGATAGCTCAATGGTCTAAAAGTGCTTCCCTGGCAAGAACAAGAATCCTGCTACCACATACCATTACTGGCCCAGAACCCTAGGAGTGCTGTGCCAGCAATTGACACTGGGCATGGTGGCACAAGCCTATAATGCTGGGGAGGCTGAGACAGGAGGATCACTACAAGTATGAGCTGTGTCACAAAACCGGGTACCAAATAAATAAGTGATTAAAAAATTAAAAATAGGTAGTTTGGGGCTGGTGACATAGCTCAGTAGAATAAGTGCTTGCCTGGCAAGCACAAGGACTTGAGTTCAATCCCTAGTTGTGGGGGAAAAAAGACATATATATATATATTTTAGTTTGAATACCAATATACCTACAATTTAGATTTTGTGATATTTTGCTAATATTTACTTTGAATGTATTTGCCCTTTCTCATGTTCATCAATTAGTCTACCTGATTTTTTTTTTTTTTTTTCTCACTGGCCCTAGTCCAACTGATTTTATACATAATAGTCCATCTGCTGTGTATTTCAGTATATTTGTGTGGAGTTCAATTTTGATTTAAAACCTTTAATGAAAATTATGGAGATAGCTCAGCAGTCTAAGTGCCTGTCTGGTAAGCACAAGGATCTGGATTGGATCTCTGGTACCACATATCACACTGGCTGGCCACTGAGCTGGCCACTGAAGCTGAGTATGGTGGGACATGCTTGTAATCCTAGTGCTGGGGAGACTAAGACTGGAGGATCACTATGAGTCTGAGCTGCATAGTAAGACTCTGTACCACATAAATGAATAATTAAAAAAGAAAACTCTTAATGAAATATAATTATTATTCAGGAATATACACTTCAGTAGCATGCACACAGATAGCAAAAACTTATTGTAGAATTAATGTATACCCTCCTGAACTCCTAATCATATTATTATTATTGTTGTTGTTGTTGTTATTATTATTATTATTATTATTATTATTATTAATTTTGCAGTACTGGGGATTGAACGCAGGACATTGTGCTTGCCAGGGAGGCACTTATGCCACTGAGCTATATCCCTGGCCCTACATGAAATTATAATAAATGGAAAGCAACATATAATAACATAAAACAGACCTAGAGGAGGAAATTGGAAGAGGCCTGGAAAGGAGTATCAAAGAAGCACATAGAAATATTTGGAGTTAATGGTGTGGTTTTCATCTGGATTACATTTTGTTTTTTTTGGTATTGGGGGGTCCAAATCAGAAACTTGCACTTGCCTGGCAGGTGCTTCTGCCACTGAGCTGTCTCCCCATCCCATGAAAGTACCCATTTTTTTTTCTTTTGGTACCCAGAACCAAATTCAGGCCCTTGCATTTGACAGGCAGGTAAGTGCTGCCCCATAATCCAGATAAAAACCATACCATTAACTCCAAATATTTCTATGTGCTTCTTTGGTACCCCTTTCTGGGCCTCTTCCAATGTCTTCCTCTAGATCTGCTTTATGTTAATATATGTTGTTCTGCATTTATCATTATTTCATGTAATTGGAATCCTACAGGATGTGTAACTTTTTGGGTGAGTCGTTTTTTACTCAACAAACTATTTTCTTTTACTTGTCTATTTTTATCATTTATTTAGAAATTTATTTTAGGTATTTAGGACAGGGTCTACAGGGTTTCACTACACAGATTGGACTCCTAGTGATCTTCCTGTTTTAGCCTCCCAAGTGTAGGTGCATGTCATCTTGCCCAGTCTCAATTGCTGTCTCTGTGTGTGCTGGGGGAGGGGCCAGCATGGCAACCTGGGAATTGAACTGCTGGCCCTTGTATCTGCCTAAGTAGTACTTGTCTATTTTTAATTGAGCCATGTTGTGTCCACTCCATTTTATTGCCAAGTAATATGATACTCCATCCTGTGGACATGTCAGGATTCTATTTATATCAATTTTTCTGTTGGTGGACATCTGTGTGGTTTCCACTTTTTACCTGTTACAATGAAAGATGTAAAGGAATTCTTTGCAGTTTCTCCTACTTTAAGAGATAATATTTTGTAATTGACTAAATGATTCAAATATGTTTGTCAGTATTTCCTTTCCTCAGCATTTCTCACTGATTTCTCTCACATAACATAGGTAGATTTTGATTGCCACCCAATTTCTATTCAAGGAGAGGCTGAAATGATGCTTTTTAACTCTTGAATCATTTAGATTTTCAGTGTATACTATTAATGTTTTATTTGATGAGAAGTTGTTGAATTAAGACTTGGAATTCTAGAAATGTAGGAAAAACACTTTGAGAAGTATACCTGTGCTTTATGTTAAAATACTGTTTTTTAAACTTACAGTAACTTTGTAATCTTTAAAATTTATTTTAATTGATTTATATGTGGTCCCTACATTTATATAACATTTTTGTTCTATTGAGGATTAGTTTGAGGATTTTGCTGAATTAAATGAAGGAACAGTAATTATCACTGTTATGTATGGTTAATGATTCTGCTTGCTCCAAAATTTGTTCTAAATTACACTTTTAAATGTATGCTTTTTAAAACAGGCAAACAAGCAGCAATAATGAGATGATTCCTGAGGCTTTGCTTTTGGACTGGACTTTAAGACTATCATTATCAAAGTTCCTGAATTACTGTGTGGACACAGTATGGGATACACTAATGTGCCATGTGCAGAGTGTGTGCGTGTGTCCACATTTCTCAGCATACTTACAGTGTATCTGCGTACTTACACAGGTGTGTTTTTCTCATTTTTTTCCCCAGACCTTCACATGTGGGTTAGTTGTTTCAGTGCAAATGTTAAGAGAAATACAAACCTGTCATGACAAAAATAATAAGCATAATATGCTGTTTTTCTTTTTTTCTTTTCTTTCTTTTTTGAGGAAGGGTCTCACTATGTACCTCAGGTAGGCCTTGAACTCACTATGTAGCCTGGGCTGGCCTTGAACCTGAAGTAATCCACCTGCCTCAGCCTCCCAAGTTGCTGGGATTATAGGTATGCAGCATCATGCCCAGCTGCATTTATTTTATTTATTTATTTTCTTTGTGGGACCAGGGTTCGAACTCACGACCTTGCACTTGCCCAGCAGGCACTTGTGCCTCGGAGCTATCTCCCCAGCCCCTGCATTTATTTTTTAAATGAATTAATTACTTAATTTGGTACAAGGTCTAGCAACACAGTGTGGACTCATTGTGATCCTCTTGTCTTGGCCTCTCCAGCACTGGGATTATAGGTGTGTATCACCACACCTGGTTTTGGTGGCTAGCCTGTGCCTGTGCACACCAAGGGTTCCAGTGCCAGCACAGCATGGGATCCTGGGGATCGAATCTGGGTCCTTGTGCTTGCCAGGCAGGCACTTAGAATGCTGAGCTATCTCCCCAGTCCTGTAGCTGCTCCTCCTTCTCTTCCTCCTCCTCCTCCTCTTCCTTTTCCTCTTCTTCTTTTCTTTCTTTTTTGCTTTTTTGGAGATAGGGTCTTGCTATGCAGTTCAGGCTGGCCGTGAGCTCACTTTTGTAGTCCAGGCTGGCCTCGAGCTTGCACTGATCCTTCTGCTTCAGCCTCCCAAGTGCTGGGATTACAGGCATGCACTACCACACCCAGCCTGCATTTCTCTACTGTAATGATTTATTTATGAAACATTTGATTAATGTTGACATCCCTCATATGTCCTATTGCTGATTAGACTGCCATCATTTAGAGAAACATTGAATGTGAAAGCCAGAGTTCATTGTGGTTATATATGTTTATATAATACATAAATAAATGACACTGTATTTCACTAGTGTATTATAGATTAAGTTAGTATTTGACATTATTAATTATAGAATGACATATTTAGAAGGCTAAGCTGCTTATGGCAGTGCTGAAATGCAAATTTAAAATTAGTTCTAGGGCAGTCCACTTAGGTTCCTTTCTGTCTGTCTTGGACAGAAGCTTTCTTTCCCTCAATAAATATATGCTGCTCTTAAAAAAAAAAAAGTAGTTCTAAAATGATTGGTGAAGCTATGCATCTGGTGTTTGAAGATCTATTGTACTATTCTATTTACTGGGACTCCAGATTGTCATAGGATACATAGAATTCAGTGGAAAATTGATTGTTTTAGAGAGTATGCTAAACCCAGAGACATTAAGATTCTCTTTGCTATACATTTCAGGACATTTTAGTCATTGTCTTTAAAATGTTTCCATGTCATTAAAGATATCTCATTCATTCATCCAACCATACATTCATTTTTGTGACTAGGAGAAAGAACAATGTTTTGTCTATATTTTATTAGTAGAGTAGATACCAAAGTATGTTATCTAAAAACTTCTTCCTTGTCATCTTGGGTTATTACATATTGACACAAGCATTGTAACTATAAAAACCTGTAGGCTGGGAGTGGTGGCACATGTTTGTAATCTCCACACTTAGGAGGCAGAGGCAGGTGGACTACTGTGAGTTCAGGGCCAGTTTAAGCTGCATAGTGAGTTCAAAGACAACCTGGACTTTATAGTGAGACTTCGTCTCAAAAAGCAAAAACAAAATGTCAGTAAATAGTACTCTTCTTACATGTATGAAGTGGTTATTTAAGTAGCCAGAAAATACACAAAGGAAGCATCTGTGTAATGTCAGTTACTAGTAACAGACAAACAGCCCCCCATGTTAAGTAATGTTTAAATAAACACCATGTTATTTAAAAAGCTTACTTTAGAGCAATAGATATTTTTATGATTCTAGTATCATATTAAATATTGAAGACTGGGGCCCGGCAGGATGGCTCAGTGGTCTAAAGCGCTTGCTTAGGAAAGCTTGGGCGGCTGCGGGGACCGTGGTTCGATCCCTGGCACCACATGCTGCGCCAGCCCTGCCCTGAGAGCAGGCTGAGCCAGCCATAAAAATAAATAAACAAACAAACAAAAGTTCTGAAACAAGAAAAAATAAAATAAAATAAAATAATTCTTTAAAAAAATATTGAAGACTTTATACTGTTCATCCCATGATAGTAAGTTACTTTTCAAAAAATTTTCACCATGCTATGTTGTTAGGATATGTGTTTGGATAAGGGAGAAAGAAAATTATAATTATCTTCAGGACTTCTTATTTGCCATAAAAAGTCACATTTCGATTTCTCTCTCTTTCTCCTTTCTTTCTTTCTTTCTCTCTCTCTCTCTCTCTCTCTCTCTCTTTCTTTCTTTCTTTCTTTTTTTCTTTTTGTGTTATGGCTGACTCAGCCCACCCTGGAGGTGGGGCTGGTACAGCATGTGGTGCTGAGGATTGAACTGTTGACCCTGAGGTACCTAAGCTTACCTAAGCAGGCACTTTAGACCACTGAACCATCTTGCCGGCCCACACTTATTTATTTATAATATAAGAAATTAAATCTTTATTTTTTCATATTTCTGTATTAAACCATCAATACCTTGCCCTCATAAAATATCCTTAACATCTGACAGAGTTGGCTAGAAATGATGTTAATACAATAAAACAAGAAGAACTACTGAAGAAATTGATCTCTACATTATTTTTTTGCCAGGAACCTAAAAAAGAGGACTTGTGTTTACCTAACAAAGGGTCTGCATCTGTGTAGATTGCTTTCAGAAGGACATCAGAGACCATTATTATTTTTTTGTGGTAAAAGGATTGAAACCAAGGCCTTGAGCATTGTAGGCCAGTGTTACTGAACTGTATCTGCAGCCAAGAGACCATTATTTGATTTACAAAAGACTTTTAACATGCTTCCTGTTGTGATTGTGAAGTAGAAAAATAGTATGTATTGATGTCATTCACTGGGTGGGACTCATTGTGCCGTGGTTACTATTCCAGGACCAGATGCCAAATACTCTATCAGATCTAGAAAGGTTCCAGAAAGATCTTTTTTTTTTTTTTTTTTTTAAATAAAACTAGCCTGAGGAGTCTGGATTTTTTTGAGTTGGAACATTGGCACAACACGTCATGCAAAGTACATTTGTTCATGAAACATAGCAGAAGAATAAAGGAAGCCTAGGGCCCATGGCAAGCTTATCCTCTAAGGCTTAGAAAAGCTGCTCAGCGAAAATGAAGTCCTCTGTACATGAAGGCTTTCAAAACTCCCCACTTCATTATACCCAGGGACCCAGTTGGTTCCCTGCTTGAAGTAGTTTAGCCATACTGTTCTAGGCAGGACAGGGACAAAGAACAAACTGCTTTGGACAGTGCTTTCTTACTTGAAGATGTTCCATTCTTGGTTTATTCTTCCAGATAATTATAAGCAAGAGGGAAAAGGCTGGGTCAGCCACAGCCACCCAGGGACCTTTCCTGAGTGGGAAGGTAGCTGTATTCAACTCTAGGCATTGAATACATTCAGTAATGAAAAGATGAAGTTTGAATGTTCATAGAGTTCTTTGCTAGCACAGGAAGTCAGTAATAAATTAAAATCAGCATGGTGAATGCTATAAAGAAAATAAAAGCAAGTAATGCATTACAGCAGTGGATGGTGAACCTCTTAGAGCTTTCATGGGTAACAAATAGCTGGCTGTGGCACACATGTCATAGGTTTGCCACCACTGCACTGAAGCTTTGGCTCCTAGGGTGTCCTGGGGGGCCTGGGGACCTTTGAGGTCCTTTTAGACACTGAATGGAAAGCTGATTTTCCTAACAGCTCCCCCACAGGATTGTGCTACTATTCCAGCAGCTACATGATATATATTATCATAACAGATTTAATGCAGAAGTCAGCTAGGAGAATACAGCTGTCTTCTATTAAGGTAGATGTTAAAGAGATTTGCAAAAATGTAAAACATTTCCACTCTTGCTAATGAACATGTCATAAAAATGTTCCTGTTGCCACCAAATAGGTTATGCTTTTTAACAAATTAAGTAGTTTTTCTAAATTTTAAGATGGTAGATACCAATATAACAGACATGGAAATCTGAAGTTCTTTGAGGTTGTCAATTTTTCAAACTATTGTAAAGTGACTCTGAGCCCCAAAAGATTGGGGGTTACTGGGTGGCCCCACATGGTCTTTATCATGTGGTATAGAAAATACTTTTTAAGAGGTTGATATGTGAGCTGAGCACTAATGGGAGAAGAGAACATTCTAGGCAGGAGTTAGCTTCCTTGCCAGGTGTTTGCCACTTCTTCTACATTTTTATCCTTACCTGGTGTATTAAGTCAGGGACTTTAATTCATTTTCGAATTCCTGTTAGTAATTTATTACTTTTTTTTTGAATTTTTAATTTTATTTTATTTTTCTTGTTTCAGAACTTTATTTATTTATTTGTATGGCCGGCTCAGCCTGCCCTGAGGACAGGGCTGGCGTGGCATGTGGTGCCGGGGATCGAACCGCAATCCCTGCAGCCGCCTAAGCAGGTGCTTTAGACCACTGAGCTATCCTGCTGGGCCCTGGTAATTTATTACCTTTTAATGAAATTGATTCTGTACATTTCCAAACATGAGACAAACTTTTGGAAGGAGGTTCAGCCTTTTGCTGTTCACACCAAACTAACTTCAATGTATATTAAAACCTGAAATGTTGATCAGGACCTATATTTCCTATTAAATTAATTCCTTCTGCATTAAAAAAAAAATCACATTGGATTTTTATACATGGCTTTTAGTATTAGAACTTTGTGTTCCACAAGGCTACCTATTTGTTAAGATACATATATTTTTGCAGTCTTTATACTTGAGGGCTTTAATTTGGGATATATTGATATATGTAGACTCTGGTTTTTATTATCATCCTGATATTTTTGTCCTTTATCATAGCCAAAAAGGAAATAATGGGTTTATATTAAATAAGAGTAGGTGGACCAGTGAGATGGCTCAGCGGTCTGAAGCACCTGCTTAAGCACGCTTAGGCAACCTTAGCCAACCACAGGGACCACGGATTCTTGATCCCCAGCACCACATCCCCAGCCCACCCCCCCAAGGCAGGCTGAGCCGGCCATAACATAAATAAATAAAGTTTAAAAAAAAAGTAAGAGAAGCAAAACAAATGTGTGGTCATGGAATGAATTGCTGAGCAAATTGTGAACTTTTTTTGGTACTGGGAATTGAACTTATGATTTTGTGCATAGCAGGCAGGTGGTTTGCAGCTGAGCTATATATCCCAAACCTCTAACATTTTTTCCCAGTAGTTTATGCTAGCCCTATTTCAAGCACTCAGCATGTACTAACTCATTTGCTTCTCATAACAACTCTGAGGATGGATCTGTTACCTTCTTTTTGCAGGGAAAGAAATAAAAATTGTTCAAAGTCACACAGCTGCTAGTGCCAGTCATTACTTATTTAATGTAGTTGCTTCTAGAGAAGAGAATATGTAACTTATATGCCAAAACAAAACCTTAAAATGTTTCTGGCTTGTTTTTCTCTCACCCATCATTTTATCCCCTGTAAGAGAGTGATTAACTCAGCCTTTATCATCATTACCTTGTAAAATATTTTTGAGTCCTAAAGGGACTATATAAAGAGTACTGTATTAGGAGTTGTACTTTCCTTCCAGAAGTTTGAAATGGGAGAAGGAAGCAGAAGAGGTAAGGGACTGAGCACAGAGAAGAAGAAAGCAATAGCAGCAAATAGTAAGGGTATTATATGGCAGTACAATTGGCAGCCAAGACTGCACATATTGGAGAAGCTGCTTTTTAGATACCTTAGACAGGATAGTTGTAACGGCGTGGGGTAGGGAATAGCAGTAACAGAATGCAAGTAATTGCAGCACTTGATAGAGACTTGAAACAGCAATAATGGATGCTGAGTTGCCGGTAACTGCGAAGTAAAAGAAGGTAGATGGTGAAACAGTGCTCTTGGTGGTGCCAAAAATGTAGGCAGAAACACAGAAATTCAAATCCTAGAGAATGCAGACAAGGGCTTTTGTCCTTTGGGGAAATTACCTGGAGGGGTACATTTTCTAGAAAGTAAAAGAAAGTCAAAACTTCTGAACTTCTGACATGTAGGTACTGTGGAGAAGAGAACAGGTGTTAAATGGATCTTTGATAGGGGAAGAGGGAAGAATTGAGTTTTAGCAAACTAATATTCTCTTGTTTGGGGTATTGTCAAGTGCTATATTTAGAGTGATAACACACATGGTTAAATATGTATATAAGTAATATGGTATCATCTCTAATTTATAGGTGAGGAAATAATATTTAGAGAGGTAAAGTGATTAAAACAAACAAACAAACAAACAAACAAACAAAAAACATGTACTGGTAAGGAATCAACAAGCCAGAATTAAACACATAGGAAACAAACAAGATTTTAATGTTTAGCATTTTTTGTGATTATGAAAGCTTTAAGAATATAGTATGCTGGGGTCCCGGAGGGATGGCTCAGTGGTCTAAAGCACCTTGCTTGGGAAAGCTTGGGCAGCTGCAGGGACCGCGGTTCGATCCCTGGCACCACATGCTGCACCAGCCCTGCCCTTGGGGCGGGCTGAGCCGGCCATAAAAATGAGTGAATAAACAAACAAAGGTTCTGAAACAAGAAAAAATAAATAAAATAAAAAATTATTTTTTAAAAAAGAATATAGTATGCTTCTTAAGCAGATCATCAGAAACATGAAAGCATGCTAATATGATTGGTTACTTTGTTTTTATTTATTTATTTTTATTTTTTATTTTTTATTTTTTTTTGGTGGGACCGGGGTTCAAACTCACGACCTTGCACTTGCCCAGCAGGCATTTGTGCCTCGGAGCCATCTCCCCAGCTCCCGGTTACTTTGTTTTTAGTATTCTGAAAAAAATAACAATTGGATAACCATATTAATGATATCTTTATCTTTTTATTCTATTGCTGGTGAAATTTTCACCAATTTTTAATGAAATTAATTAATTTTGTTTTTTGATACAAGGTTTTCTGATGTAGTCCAAGGTGCCCTTGAATGCATGGTAATCTTCCTGCCTTAGCCTCTGAATGCTGGGTTTACAGGCATATGCTACCATACCCATCCTACTAAAATTATGTATTAAAGTTAATACTAGATATTTGTTCACATTTTAGTTTTTTTTTTTCACTGTAAGTTGTCAATTATATTATGGCATGGATTGTCATTTATAATTGTGTGCTCCAATAAATGAGTACCTGCTTGAGGTTCTATATTTTGTTTATGATGGTATCTGAATCACTGGATTATATAATTTAGAATTTTTTTGGCCTAAACTTTTCATAATCTTGCCATTCCCTGTGAGCATTAGAACCTTAAGTTTAGGATTTGCTGGCTGAGTTAATGAAGACATCAATACATGTGTAGCTTGTTAATGCTTTTCACAACCAGAAATCCTATTTGCACTTGCAGGAAATAGTGATAACTTTCACAAATCTTAACCAAAGCTCACCACGTATACACTAATATTTTCTTGTGGTATTTTTAGTTAATGAAGCATAAACATTTCATATTTGTTTTAACTCTATGAGATATTAAGAGAGTGGCAAGGTGGCTTTGTTACTGTTTTGCAGCTAGCTTTAATTGATGTTGAATTGTGGCTTTCTCTGCACACAGGGTAAGTAAAAAGATAGGAGGCATCTAGTGAACATTTTCTCTTTAATGTGCTCATTAGTGTTGGCAAATCCAGGTTTCAGCACATGTCAGTAATTTACATTTCATTGTGGTGAGGCTGCCCTTGTTCCAGAGTTACTTCTAAGCCTGATGAATATATATTGGGAATAAACAGAGTAGAAGAATTGAAAGCCAAATACCCTGCCAGGCCTTTCAGTGTGTTCTGAAGCTTCCAGTAGGTCTCTGATTAGTAATGCATGAAGCTTGATGAAAATGCAAAGATGAGGCCTATGAAGTTGTCACAGGTAGGCTCTCCCCTTAAATCCTTTTTATGATTACCTTTTCATTTCCCCCATATTCTTTTTTCATGGCAGGTTTTTTGTTAAAGTAAAAATACTGTATATTAGAACCAGAATGTGAGTGATACAGGAGCCACTTGGTTTCTTTCCCCTGCTAGCCTTTGAGCCAAGTGTGATTGTTAGGCAGTGAGGCCAAGGGCCTGACAGGCCTTGCATCTTCCAGGGATCTCTGATTGTGTGTTGGGATCTTGATGGTGATTCTGTCTGGAGTTCAGTTTTCCCTCTTTCCCTGACAGTGCCATCTTGTCTGGGTTTGCAGACTTACATAGATCAGTAAAGAGGTACTGGGTGAGGCTGTAGTCATGTTGCTGGGCGTAAAGACAGGACTCTTAC
This sequence comes from Myocastor coypus, assembly GCA_004027025.1. Taxonomy (NCBI): domain Eukaryota; kingdom Metazoa; phylum Chordata; class Mammalia; order Rodentia; family Myocastoridae; genus Myocastor; species Myocastor coypus. The sequence continues at coordinate 18,287 of PVJA010021018.1, read as the reverse complement.
TAATGTCTTTGAAGCTGTTTATGAGAAAGTCCCCTCTTTGTAGCAAAGTGATACAATGAAATATTTTTGAAATGGAAGATTTTCCTGCAAGTCATTTTTTTTGCATAGATAGAATACACTAATCAAGATTTCCTTAGAAGAAAATATTATAGTCCTTTCTACATGTTGTTTATTTATATCAGTGTAAAAATAGACATTTATTGCAAGAAAACAAGTTTTAATATTGTCAACTGTGTAGTATATGATTCTTTATGTTTCTGTCTGTTGTTTGTGATGCTAGCCAAAGCATTCAACTTAAATTAAAATTTGAAAAGTTGGACATACTGAAGCCATCTGGGAGTATGAGGCAGGAAGCTTACAAATTCAAGTTCAGCCTAGGGAATTTAGTAACTTAGTAAGACCCTATTTCAATATAAAACATTTTTTAAAGAAGGGACAGGGTTATAGCTGAGTGTGAAGGCTCTGGGTTCAGTCCATAGTGATGCACTACTCTCCCAAAAACATTTGTTCTTAATTCCCTTTTTTAAAAAAATTTTATTTATTTATTTTTTCTTGTTTCAGAACCTTTGCTTGTTTATTCACTCATTTTCATGGCCTGCTCAGCCCACCCCGACGGCAGGGCCAGCGCAGCATGTGGTGCCGGGGATCGAACTGTGGTCCCAGAAGCTGCCCAAGTTTTCCCAAGCAGGCGCTTTAGACCACTGAGCCATCCCGCCGGGCCCCTGTTCTTAATTCCTATTAGCGTGCATGGCAAATAAGTTTGACTTCTGTTCCTTAAAAATGTTTGCATTTAAGTCAGATTATTACTATTTTATGATAAATTCAGTTGTATTTTGATCATTTAAATACAAAGATGGAAGCAAGTTTATTAGGTTTCTCTTGGTTTTTAAAAGTTAAGAGTTTTAATAAAGGAGCAACATGGAGCAGTGTGGATTTGGGAAAATTTTTGTGAGTATGAAAATACAAGTGCAGATCTTGAGAGTATTTGTTTAGTAATGTTTTGATAAGTGTTTGTGGCCTTTTGTGAAAATATTAACAGTAAATTTGATTTCTAGACGACTACTTGCAACTATTCTTTTTGGATGATTGCCATATAAAAGCTCTATGAAATTTTAAGTTCTAGAAAATCACTTGCAAAGTTGTGGGGCTGTCAGTGACTTTCAATATTTAACTGTCCAAGCTGTCATCTGTATGTGTTCTGTCTCTGTATTACATTATAAAACAAATTGAAACATTTTTAGCGAGTTAGAATTAAAGATGACATCTGCTTTTAATTGGTGTTTTATTTTCTTCCAAGTCAGTAAAAATTCAGTAAGACATGAATTATCAAATTTTGCAATGCTAAGCAACTTGTCAAGTGATAGTATGCAGTACTTTGAACAGTTGTACAGATGGGAAGTGTTAAAATGTTGATTAATCTTCCAGAGTCCTGATTTTGGTTTTAGAAAGGAAAGCTCATGTAACCATTGCCAGCTCTTTCATGTCAGAATGCTGTTCATTTGTTAATTTTGTAGACTTTTCCTCATTATTGGCAAATTGCCTCTCATGTAGATATTTAACTAATTTTAGTGATACTTGGCCTTGGAGACTTAGGTCACATAAGTCTGTGTACAACTCTTCTGTTTCTTGCATCTATGATTTAGTAAATATATCAGGTAAGTTCATATATATATAATGACTTTAATGACTTAAAATACAGCCATGGCTTGGTCTAGTCATGCCCCTAAAGCTTTATACAGTCATGGGGTGGCTTCTGGAGTTTGTGACTGAATCTTTTTTTTTTTTTAATGGAAAATGAAAATATACTTTTTAAGGTTTTTTCTTTTTTGACCTTTATATTATGTTGTATATTATATTATATTATGTTGTATTTTATATTTTTATATTATATTATGTTGTATATTATGTTATGTTATGTTATGGCCAGCTCAGCTTGCCCTAGGGGTAGGGCTGGCACAGCATGTGGTGCTGGGGATTGAACCATGGTCCCTGTAGTTGCCTAAGCTTGCCGAAGCAGGTGCTTTAAGCTATCTTACTGGCTGCTAAAGTTTTTAATACTAGGAGAAAATATCATACCATGTCTTATAAGTAGATTGTAAGCCAAAACTACAGTATAAATCATATTAAATAATAGTCAAATTAAATATGAATTAATTAAAAACTAAAACATTTTATTTATTTATTTTATTTTACTTTTTTTTTTTTTTTTGTCTTTTTGAGACAGGGTCTCACTAAGCAGTTCATAGTGGCCTTGCGCTCACTTTTGTAGCCCAGGCTGGTCTCGAACTCACACCGATCCTCCTGCCTCAGCCTCCCAAGTGCTGGGATTACAGGCGTGCACCACTACACCCGGCTATTTTATTATTTTTTTAAAGAATTTTTTGTTTTTTATTTTTTCTTGTTTCAGAACCTTTGTTTGTTTATTCACTCGTTTTTATGGTTGGCTCAGCCTGCCCCGAGGGCAGGGCTGGCGCAGCATGTGGTGCTGGGGATCAAACTGCGGTCCCTGAAGCCGCCCAAGCTTTCCCAAGCAGGGGCTTTAGACCACTGAGCCATCCTGCCAGGCCCCTAAAAACTAAAATATTTTAGAACAGTATTTCAAAATTAAAATTAAATTGTGAGTCCAACTTAGAGGCCACAATGTTGTGTAACATATGTATGAATCTGTAATCAATTCAGAGTACTCACATAGTATTTAAATAGTTTAATATATACAAAAATATCAAGTAAGAAAAAGTTTTTATGATAACAAAGAATTACTAAGAATAAAACATAAAATAAAGAATGGAATGGCAAATATATGACCAGCACTTCTGACAGTTTGAGGATAGGATATCACACAAAGTTCTAATATATCATGGCTGAGGACAGTGTCTATGACGCTTACTGTTGTCCTCCTATCACTTGTGGGACTGAGTTACAGCTATTTCCTTGATATCTACCCTGTAGATCTGGATAGAATCATGATCCATAGAGTGCAGAAGAAATCTATATGTAGATATGTTGATGGAAATATTTTGTTGCTGTATACAGAAGAATAATTGAAAGACTGCTTTTGTATACCTCTTTTTCTCCAGTGTTTAATTGTTTACCCAATTTCCTGGGTTCTTTCCATTCTTCTTCATGGAGTTGTGGTCATTTTAATCCCTCTCTAGAATATCTTGTAGTAAACTGTGCAGGGTCAGCTTTTTCATTATGAAGTTCTTTAGTTGTTCTTTGTCCTGGAAGTATCTCACTTCTTCATTATATTTGAAAGAGAGTTTTTCAGGGTATATCAGTCTGGGTTGGCATTTGTTTTCTTGCAAGACTTATAGTACTTTGCTCCATGCTCTTCTTGATTTGATGGTTTGTGAAGAGAAATCTGCTGTTACTCTAATGGGTTTCCTTTAAATGTGATCTGTTTCTTTTCTCTAGTGGCTTTTAGATTTCTGGGATCTTGATTATTATATGTCTGGGTATGGTTTTAATTGGGTTGATGTTATTTGGAGTTCTATATGCTTCAGTTTCCTGAATGTCAAATTGTTTCTCCATATTTGGGAGGTCTTCTGTTATTCTGTCTGTATTTTTTAATATATATCATTTGTATTGACTCCTTTCTCATTGATGCCTATTAATCTTATGTTGATCATCTTTGCATCATTTTGCAGATGTTGAATTAATTTTTCCTATATCCTAATTTTTTAAAGAGATGTTTTCTTACCTTTTCACTAGCTGCAATGATGTCTTCAAGGTCTGAAAGTCTATTTTCACTTTGATTGAAACAATTTTGCCAGCTTGTGATTGAGGTTTTATAGCACTTTGAATCTGCTACATGCATTCTATTTCTTTCCTATATTGCTCATTGAAGGATTCTATCATTTTTGTATTCTCCTCTATTTTTTATTATTATCTTTAGAAGCATTTAGTACTTCTTTTATTGTAGCTATTATTTCTTATTTTACTTCAGAAATTCTTTCTGATTGAGTTTCCTCTATACCTTTCTGCAGTTGTTTCTTTATATCAGATACTGTTATTTCAGAGATTTCAGGTGTGTGATTTCCAATTTCTTCTATGCTGCTGTCTCCTACATTTGTTCTGGGTGGGCTCGGGGCCTGTGAATGCATGTTTTTCATTCTCTTTATCATTTTGTATAGCACTGTCTTCTCACATTTGGTGTAAAGTTTTAGTGTAGTTCTTACCTTAGCAGCAAGTCCAGTTCTACCAAGTTCAAACTTGTCCAGGTTGGTGTGGTGTAGGTCTGGCTGCTGTGCTCCACTTCTTCCTGCTGCAAGATGTTCTGCTCCTGGATCAGCTGGGTGGGTCTTGCTTCTAGCCTCTCTGTAGGGAGTTCTGCTGCAGGGTTCCACATCAGGCCTGTCTGATGGATGAAGTTCCACTCACATGCAGGGCCTGGGTGCTGGGTCTAGTGAGTTTTTGGCAGGCCCTGGGTGGTCTCACTCACATGCGGGGCCTGGGCTTGGGCTTAAATGGGGATCCAGTGGGTCCCAGATGTTCTCACTCACACCAGCTAAATTCTTTTTGATAAAAATTGGGCAAAAAAACAGCCTAAAAGCGAACTTGAAGTTATGTCCTTTTATATATATTCTTTCTGTATTCAGAAGTATTTTGTGTATGTGTGTGTGTGTGTGTGTGTGTGTGTGTGTGTGTGTGTGTGTGTGAATGGGGTTTGAACTCATGACCTTGCACTTCCAGGCAGTCACTTGTGCCACAGAGCTATCTCCCCAGCCCCGAGAAGTGAGTATTTGAACACTGGCCAAGGAAGGCTTTTGTGGGCCCCTCTTGGACAAGAGAATTGATTATGTCTCTTTTTATAATTTGTAAGATATTTTATAATATAAAACATAAAGATAAAGAAATCAATTCCTTCTAGTAATTTGAGACTTCGAACAGCCTCAGTTCCAAAAAAAGACTAACAAAAACATTGTTACTAATTACATTTTAATTTCCTAGCTACTGAAAACTAAAATATGGGACTAAGTAGTCTCTTATATAAACTGTCTGTGAAAATTAACCTGTGCAGGAGGCCTAACTATCTCTACTAATTATATGAACATGGAATATCCTTTTTCTATTTAAGTGGTTTCATGTATTTGAGGTAGAATTTTGTTTTAGAGGTAATTAAGACTTAAAGCAACATTTCTCAGATCAGTTTTTCTTCCTAATTCAAATGTTCTGTTTGGTTTTCCACTTATGAATACCTGACAAATGTGTGATATAGTCAAGTGTTTTTGCTGCCAGAAGTCACTGGATTACTTAACTTGATTGAAGAGATTTTGTCTTATGTGGATTTTGTTTTAGTTTAAAAAAACAGAAATGGTGCTTAGACAAATGAGCTAATAATTTGAAATACAGTTGGTAAGTTGCATCCTAAATTCAAGGGCCAAGGTTTTTAGTTCTTCAATATTCATAGAATATAATTGAAAAAATAGAAACTTTAGGTCTTTTTAAACTATACAAAATATTTTTAATAGTCATTTTGATGCCTGAGAACTTCAGGGTTCATTGCCCTTGTGCATTTTTCAAATTATTTGCTTCTGAATACATAAGGCTTTAATTTACCTCCCACTGGTAAACCCCAACTGGTTTTCCAAGAATTTTGAGAGTGGATTGCTATAGAACTTCAGCATTGGTTTCCACTGCTGACTCAAACTCTCCTAAGAAGCACTGCTTTTAGAAAGATAGGAGTGTTGTAGTTTCCTGGCAGTATGTTTTATTTCCGTTATAGAATTACTGTTTTTTCTTAATATGTATTTTCTTTGAATTTTGTTCCAATGCTTGTTTATTTTAAAAAATTGTAGACACAAGACAGATACTTTTTTCTTAATTTAAATTTATTTTCGTCTGAATAACTTTTTTAATCTTAAATTTTATGGAATGATAATAAAGTGAACTTGTTCTAATGCAGTGATTATTGTATTGATAAGTAGCTTTGTTTTAATAAATGAATAAAATATATATTCTGATGTAGAACAATAAATACAAATTCTCTTAAAGTACTCAAAATGACTTTCATGCTAGATTTTCATACTGTTGTAGCCTCCCTCCTACACCTCCAGTTGGAGACAGAACCCAGGGCCTTTGCACTGAGCTTCGTCCCAGCTCTTTTTGAAATTCTGGGACAGAATTTCAGTAAGTTAATATAATACCAAGGCTGGGCTTTAACTGATGGCCCTCCTGCCTCACCTCCCAGTATTCTAGGATTATGTACATGCACTTCCACATCTGCCTGCTTGCTGTGTTCTTAAAGCACAAGATAAACAGATGATGAACACTCTGCATTTTGCTAGAAAGAAAACTAAAATCCATATCTAATACTTGAATTGGTATACTATTCTGTTACCTTTTCAGGCCTAGTTGCTCTCATGATCTTTTAGGGAAATGAGGCCACAGCAGACTGCTTTGCTGATGTTTTTGTGTGTTTACAGCTTGGTCTGGTCAGGCATTCTTGACTTACTACTTATACTCTTGTATTGATTTGCCTCTTTGCCTGTAGTTTCCTGGTGGGAATTTCCATGTCCTCTTTATCTATCACATGACCCTGTTACTCTGTTTGACAGTAGATTGGATTAGGGGTTAATCATACTTTTTGAAGGGTCACTGGCTCATCTTTTGGAGGGGAGAGTTCAGGTTGGCAGTAGTGTGACACAGAGAAGGTGGTGACATTTGAACTAATAACTGACTGAGCATGTACAGATTCAGGCAGAAGGAATGGCAGAGTAAGAGCAGGGTGGTGGCAGGGAGAAAAGAGGTGTGTGCTGAAGGTAAGGTTGAGAAGGAAGGCAGCTCAGGGCAGGTCAGTTAGGCCTCTGAGAAGCTAGGATTTCATCCTGGGCATGTCATGGAATTACATGAAAGTTTTAAGCATGTAGTAACATGTGATAATGTACTTTTTTCTTTATTTCATTGCCATGCTGAGAATGTAACCTAGGGCCATGCACTCAAGCATGCGCCCAAGATGCATCCTCTGCTACCTGGGTTATCTTCCACCCTCCACCCCAGATCAGTATGGCACAATTCTGTATTGTTATGGCAGTCATATCTAGACTGAAGAATTATGTGATTAAATTACATCTTACAAGAATGAGTATAGTAGTAGTTAAATGCTTATTTGTATCCATCTGTATGTATCCTCACTTGTTTGTCTTTTCTTAGGATTGTGTCTCTGAAAACAAAGTTATCTTCTAATTTGTACTCTAAAGATGATTTGTCATAATCCTAGATTTTTTTTGTCACATTGGCTTGTTTCTCCAAGTCTAGATGATTTAGTTTTGAAAAATACACAGATGAAACAATCCTTAGGAACCTTTGACCCTTCTAGTCTTAAGAATAAGGTGTGTGGGGCCCGGCGGGATGGCTCAGTGGTCTAAAGCACCTGCTTGGGAAAGCTTGGGCGGCTTCAGGGACCGCGGTTCGATCCCCGGCACCACATGCTGCGCCAGCCCTCAGGGTGGGCTGAGCCGGCCACAAAAATGAGTGAATAAACAAATAAAGGTTCTGAAACAAGAAAAAAATAAATAAATAAAAAAATAATTAAAAAAAAAAGAATAAGGTGTGTGTGTGCTATTTTATAGTCACTTTGATGCCTGGTATGTTCAGGGCAAATATAATATTCCAGCATGAGGTGGCCACCCTGAATCCTATCTCCTCTGGGATCTTACCCCTGTGTTAATTATCAGCAGGCATCTTTTAACTTCTGTCTGGCAGCATTGGTTATATCACAGAAAGATGCTTAAATACTTGTTTCCACACTCACATTCCAGTGGGCAGTCAACTTGCTAACCTCTTTTATACCACAAGCGAGTTGTTGAAGCCTCCTATCTCCTGCCTCATTTTGGGACTGAGAAGTCTCAATGGCAGTGATAGTGTGAGTAGGAGGAGAGCTGGTTCATGGATAAGGTTGACATACGTAAGAGTAGTTCTGAGAGAATGGCACAGAAATCCAGAATTGGGAGATAAATTTTTAAAGGAATTTCTGTCTAAAAATGTTTATGTATTGAGGAGAGATGAAAGAAGAGGCATTCTTATTCTTTATCAGACATTTATTGAACTGTTTTTGTGTACCGTTGCACTTGACACTGAGGAACTTTGTTAGAAAACAAAGCAAGGCACAGAGCTCACCTTTCTAGGGAACATGCATGCATGTTGGTTTTTATTTCTTGTATAACTGTATTTGTATTGAATCTGAAGAGTGAAAGAACAGCAGTTCCTACTGCATGCCACCTATTGGTTACTGTGGAGTGATGCCAGGACTATGAGTTAATCTTTAACAATGTTGCCAGGCAACTAGAACTATCTTTACATAACATAGGGGTGTTCTGAAGAATCTAGTAGTGAGTGATGGGTTTGAAGCAAGTAATAGAAATGGAGATGAAACAGCTGTCTGGAATCACTTGTGTCTGTGTTTATGCCTCATCTCTGAGCAAATCTTTCTGCTTTCTTCCTCTACTTCTGTGACTTTTGGCAGTGGCCTGTTGAACATATTGGCTTTATAGCACCTGAGCTTACGTGTTCCAGGCCTGGGATCCTGAAAAGAAAGTGTCTTTCTGTTTCCATCCAGTATTTCTGGCAAAGGGACTCCACTTGCTCTAGTGTGGGTCACCTGCCTTCTACTGTATTCATGTGTGTCCAGGCAACAAGATCACATCTTACAGAGGGCCTATGGCTGTGTAAGGGGGAAAGATAGTTCAGAAAAGTTATCAACTTGCTGCCTCTTTTATACAATGTCTGTTATACAACATAATTGTAGGACAGTATGATCCAGGTAGGGACCAAAGTGTCTAATGTAGGTGTTGCATGAAGTTAGTGGTTAGCTCATCTAGGTTGGGAATTGGGTATAACTGAAGAGAAAATTGTAAGACCAAGGGAGGTAGGGGTGTGTGTGTGTGTGTGTGTGTGTGTGTGTGTGTGTGTGTGTGTGTAAGGATTAGTAAGGAAGAATATTTTATATTTGTGAAAGTGTTGCTTTCATTTTTTTCCTCCCAGGAAATTGTACTTTGGAAATTCTGTACGTCTAGGAAACCAAGTTTCTTAATGTGGTGTGCCAGAGTTATAAAGTATCAAGAACAGGAGAGGATTATGGAATTGTTGAGCAAGAAAACCTTGGAATTTGCCAAATCTGTCTGTCTGTCTCTCTCTCTCTCTCTCTGTCACACACACACACACACACACACACACACACACACACACACACACATTCTCTGTCTCTGTCTCTGTCTCTGTCTGTCTCTCTCTCTCTCTCTCTCTCTCTCTCCCTCTCTCCCTCTTTCTCTGCTGAAAAACAAACTCAGAATACCTGCAGCACTTCCACTGCATCCAGAGAGAGTGAAAGTGCCACAAGACTCCCACATCCCTCCTCTCACCTGCTCTGCTCCTCTGCTCACTGTGCTTTACTAGTTTTTTGAGGTCAGGCAGGCTTTCAACTTCAGGGCCTGTCCACTTGCTAGTTTCTTTGCCTGGATAAGTGTGTCTTACATACATACAGAGCTCAATTCTCCTAACCTTTAGGTGGTATCCAGTGTCATCTTTGAAAGGAAACCTACCATGATTATCCTATTTAAAACTGCAAGTTATATGTCTGTCACCATATAGTTCTATTTATTTTTCTTTATAGCCATTAGTGCTGCCAAGTAATGTGTTTTATTTACTCTGTCTTTTTCCCATCCAAGTACTAACCAGGCCCAACCCTGCTTAGCTTCCAAGATAGGACGAGATCGGGCGCGTTCAGGATGGTATGGTCATAGACTACTTTATCTTTTTCTTCCACTGGACCATACTGTGTACACACACACACACACACACACACACACACACACACACACACACAGGAGATTTTGTCTCTTGATCAGTGTTATATCTTTAGCAACTAAAATTTTATTTTCCTTAATAAACACACAAATGAATAAGAGATAGATTGTCTAGCTTTATTATAGCCCACTCATGGCACATATTTAATACCCTAAATTGTCTCTTAGGCAGACATTTATAAATATAGAAGTCACTTCTGAGACATTTCAGCAAGATGGCTGTCCAGCTCTTTTTTTTTTTGTCTTTTTGAGACAGGGTCTCGCTATGCAGTTCAGGCTGGCCTTGAGCTCACTTTTGTAGTCCAGGCTGGTCTCGAACTTGCACCGATCCTCCTGTCTCAGCCTCCTGAGTGCTGGGATTACAGGTGTGCGCCACCACGCCCAGCTGTCCAGCTCTTATTTATGCTAATAATCACTAGACTCTTAGGTTTTTATCATACAGACCACTGTCTGAAAAACTTGTAAAAGGCTAGATGAAAAAATATTTTAGCTATTGCTTGCTATTCAGTTTGCTTGTAGCTAGTTGGCTCTAGCCTATTGTGGCTGTACCTAGTGTAATTTTAGTATATTATGAAATATTATTTGGTCTTTGTTTTGTTTTTAACTTTGTAAAAGTTGGAAGTCTTTCTTTACTTACTGACTGTACAGAAATTGGGATTGGAATTCAGGCGAGTGGTATAGTCTCTGTTTCTATTGTTTTGAAAGATTCCAGTGGCATGCGATTTAGGTATAACTTCCAAAGACTAGGTAAGAACTGCTGATGACTTAGATCTGAAGGCTGTCACAACATTTTATGAATATTTTGCTTATATTAATGTTTTTGCTTACAAGTGGTTGATTTAAAATGAAGGTTTGTTTATTACGTATAATTCCAGTTTCTTTTACCACTTCAAAGGCTTATTAATGAGAAGATTGCATTCTTAAGTCTTATTTAACTAGCAGGTTAGGATGCCACTATTGAAATTTTATTATTTTACTTTAGTTTTTGTTTTAAGTTTGAGTGAGGATTCTCTGCATGTAGTTCAGGCTTGTCTTGAGCTCACTATGTGGTTGAGATAGGCCTCAAACTCATGGCAGTCTTTCTGCCTCAGTTTCCTGAGTGCTGGAATTATAGGTATGTGCCACCACATCTGGTGGTTCTTGGAATTTTTCAGAAAAATTGAAATCTAAGGCAATCTGAATATATTAAATCGTAATGCTATTTAATAAGAATAGTAGGGGCTGGCCAAATAGCTCAGCAGATTAAAGTGTCTGCCAATAGGCTCAGGGACCTGGGGTTCAATCCTGACCTGTTGTTCCAGCCCTGCCCCAGGACACACTGAGATAGCAATTGAGACTGGGCCTGGTGGGGCATACCTGTAATCCCAGCTCTTGGGAGGCTGCAAACAGGTGGGTCACTATGAGTCTGATCTAGTAGTGAGACCCTGAACACCCTGTATTCCCTAAAATACAAAAAAAAAAAAAAAAAAAAAAAAAAAAAAAAAAAAAAAAAAAAAAAAAAAAAAAAAAAAAAAAAAAAAAAGGTAGGGATAAGTAATCTCAAGTAAAGGGGAGGAAATTTGCATCTTAAAATGATTTTTATTTTTGTACAGTTGATTATAGGATACTGTCACTTTGAATATAAGAGGTATCATTGTAGTGCACTTCAGTTGAGCTGGTTGACAGCTGGTGCATAGCTTTGCTGTATTCCAGCTACAATTATTAACTTCCCAGAGTATTTTGTAATTCCTCTACTGTAGTACCTTTGCTTTATTGTAATCTGAATAGCTTTTCCTGTCTTGTCATCTTGGTCATTTTGTTAACTGAGTGAGGGCAATGAAGTATCTTTTCTTGTCTGTCATTGAATTCTGAGGATTAGCACAGTGCCTGATATGCATGTTGAAATTTGAATTTTTTGAATGAACAAATGATGATTTCAGTTATTAAGTAGACCCTGAAGAAATGCAAGATTATGATCTGGTTGTTGTGAGGCTTAAGATTTATAGGTGAGCAGTGAAGAAATTTCTCCTCTTGGATTCTGTTGAATGTGCCTGATTTTTGACTTTTCAGCAAAATGACTGCACTCTACCATGTGCTATTTTATTGTGGTATACATGTTAACATTTGTTCTACTAGATGTACATTCTTGTGTGCAAAAACAGTGTCCACATCTGCCTACTGTAGTGGAAAGAGGGCATTAGTCAGGTAGGATGCTAAGGAAACAGGTGTGTCTGAGGCTGTGCCCTGTGGATCTGACATGTACTCAAGTCCCAGAAATTAGCCTATACATACTCTTTGTTTTGTTGCTAAGCACTGACTCTCTATGCCTGTTCCCAAGCAGGCAACATGGGCCTGAGGAATGACAGAGTTGTAGATTAGAGCACTGGTTTGCATCAGTCTTGGCTCTTACATTTTCATAGTTGGTGATCATGGGGGGTTTGTTTCATCTTTCAGATTTTTACTGACATAGTAAGGGAGTGATCATTTAGATCTTGCTGGTAGTGTGTGGAATTAGTAAATAGTTGCTTAAGGCAGTTATGAATCATGACCTCTCCTATTTTATATTTATATGCAGTACTTGAAATAAACTTTATAATGCAGACTGTACTATATAGCATGCCAATTAAATTGTTTAACCTAGTTAGAATATTTCAACTGTAGGAAGAGTGTGCTTTATTCAAACTCTGTGACTCCTATTTCCATCTAGCAATGCATTCTAGAAAATAGTAAGTTAACAACTTAATAGTTTACCCTGAGTATCACTTGGTCAGTGAGTATTTTTAAAGGTACTGATTCCAAATGTTGCTAGGGCAGGTGTCATTTCAACCAATTGATTCGTGCATTGAATAAATTTGATAAAATTGTTATATTTGTGATAAAAATTAGAGAAAAAATATGCAAATTTTGGGCATCCTGTATTTAAATAATTGGCCTGATAAATGTTTAAATAAAGTGTATGGAAGAATGCTGACAGTATTTTTTTTTTTTTTTTTGACGTGGTACCAGAAATTGGACTTAGGACCTTGCGCTTGCCAGGCAAGTGCTTATTCTACTGAGCTATCTCCCTAGTCCCATGACAGTGAATTTTAAAAGAGATTTGCATATATTTTGAAAGGAAAAAGGAAAAGCACACAATTCTGACAATATCCTAGATCAATTTAAAAGTTGTAAAATTAAATTGGATATCTGATGTCTGATCAGGTCTCTCTGCTGTTCTGAGGGTGCTAGATTCATCTTCTTCAGCTGCAGCTCCTCCTGCTAGATGAAGTGCTGTCAAATCCTCTTCTGTTTTCTTCTTAAACTGTAACATTGCTTATCTGAAGTTATAGTTACTTTAATTTATATTCCAAAATTGAACTGGGAGAATATTAATTGCAATCAGAAAGTAAATTGATTTCAATATCATGAAGCAATTAAAATAATTGGACTGGGGAGATGAAAATAGCCCATTTATAATAGTAAAATTTTGGTAATGCAAAAAAAAAAAAGTGTTTTATATGAGATGTAAAAGCAGTTATTGATGCAACTAGTTTACAAATAGAGTATCTTAACAATACACACCAAAATTAAATGTGAAGTTTCTTAGCTTCTTACCTTGTCCTGTTAAAAGATACAACTAAAGGAAAAACTTTAAAGTTTTTTAATTGGAGCATCATCACAGTTATAAAATGAAATTAAACATAACTTATTAAAATGTAGCTGAGTGATATACTTAACAGTTTCATTTAAGGAAATTTAGGGTTACTTAACTCATTAATATTTGACAAGGTATTTTCTATAATAATCTAATATTAAAGCTAGAATCTATATAAATGAGGGAGGCCTGGTTTTTGTTAACTCCAATTTTCTCAGTGTCTTTGTTAAAAAAGTTATTGAGTTTTCTCTGGGTATCTTTTCTACTGCTTTTCTTTGATTACTGCCAGTGCTACCAGTCTAGGATTTTACATGATAAAGGAGATTGGTGGAACTAATCCTAGAAACCTCTTTTTGTTTTCTCACATAACACCTCCAGGCACAGAGAAGACAAAATGCTTCATTTGCATTCTTAAATGTTAGGAATTTAGCATGAATCTTTCAGCTGGAAATGTTATTGCATCTACTCCCCAAGAGAAAAAAGGTTAAGAGCCCACTCAGGTTTATGCTAACTCATCTCTTTTTAGCATCTGGATCCACAAAAAGAATGTAGAATGGTGATGCTGAACTGCCAGTCTCATTCTTTTTATAGTCGGTGAGACACGAAGTTGATGTCAGTGCTGGCTACAGAGAAATAAATGAGGAAATTTTATGTGTGTAAAAGAAATGGCAAACACCAACAAATTTTAATTGTCTAGGGAATAGAACATTTTAAAAATCAATACAAAAAATAGTAATTTAAATTTTTACAAATAAAACTTGTCTCCCATAAGTTTGAAAATTTTACCCCAAAGTTCAAAAGTACTCAAGAGATTTACTGTTTTTTGCAAACCATCCCATTGAACTCAACACCTTGAGCATGATAGGCAAAGGCTGTGTTATACTGAGCTACACCTTGTAAGTGCTTTTTTAATTCAAGTAGTAAGTACTAAGAAACTCTTGTTTGCCCTAAGTATCCTTCAAAAAAAAAAAACAAAAAACAAAGCAAAACAGAATGTCTAATAAAATGAATTGAATAATGCTCTTATATAATGTTAGATAAAAGATAGAAATGGAAATCAAAGGACCTGGGATATAGCTTAGTGGCCAAAGTATCTGCCTGCCAAGTGCAAGGTCCTAGAACCCCTCAGCACCTCTGCCATAAAAGAAATAGAAATCATTCCATTACCAAGTATTAGAAGGAGCATTCTCTCACTGTAATACTCACTCCCCAGTTGTGTGTGAAAATCAAGGATTAGTTTAACTGTACTCCTTAAAATATACTTAGCCAGAGGGCCTGACTTCTGTCAGTAAAGTGGAGTATGTTGGCATTGTTCTCTTTACATAACTGAATAGTTTACATAACTGTTATCTGGAAATATTACTACTTATGTGTGTTATGCCAAATAGACATTTAATACAAAATAAACATTAGACTAAATGAAACCCAGATCTTAATAATATTGAAAGGGAAAAAAACCCAGAAGTTTCCTTTGGTTAAACTAAATCACAGAATACACAGTATACCATAAATTAAGTACACCCCGGGGGAGTGGGTGCTTATGTGATTAGATTTGATTTGAACTTGCACTTAGCATCCCAACAACTTCAAAACTGTAAGGTTATGTTTTTATTTAGACTTTAAAAATAAACCCTTAAAAAAAAAAACCCCTTTTTGCCCATTTTATCCCCACAAATTATTTCATGTCCTTATCCTAATTAATCTCATGTATTGTGGTTTTCTTTGGTTTCGTTTTTTTTTTTTTTTTTTTTTTTTTTTTTTTTTTTTTTTTTTTTTTTTTTTTTTTTTTTTTTTTTTTGGTGTGTTGATGGTATTGCTGAACTATTTCCCATCCCCAAAACAAGGTTCTTAATTTACTGTGAGCTGACAATCAGGTAAAGAAAATGGCTTCTTTGAATGTTGGGATTTGGAGTCTGAGGTCTGAGGTCATCGTATTCTGGATCGTTCTCTTTCTGCTTTAAGGAAGCCCTGCAGTCAGTGTTGGGAGAAATCATTGGTATTTATATTTCAGTCTTCTACATTCATGTCATCGCACATGGTATAGACTTATAGCCTCTAGGGTAATGTTGTGTGGTAGTTTTGTACAGCTGGCATTACAGTGTATGCCACCACTTCTGTCTTGGTATATTTAATATGTATTTAAGTAGACTCCAACTCCAAATATATTTGATATATATGAAATAAATTTAAATGTACTATGGATATTATATATTAAAATAGGTATAACATTTTTCTAATATACTTACGTAATACAAAAGTATAATCTTACATACTAAATGAGATGAAATATATCTTGTGTCAGTAGTGATACTTTAAAGATTGCAAAACTTATTCTCTTATTTTTCCATAATCTCATTTAATAATGTTTAGAATTCTGACTTTCAAGGATCAGGGAAATGACAAAATTAGAATATCATTTAATTGTCTTCCTTAGTAATATATATAGGACAATCTCAGGAAAACAATGTTAATATTAATACTACAATAGGATTTCTAAAAATAATTTTGAAGTTCATGTATATTATCTTACAATTCTTCCTCTACATAAAAAGTTGTAATATATCTTATCAGTAAAATACCCACTATATGCTATATTTTCTCCTTAGCCTTCATTTTGTTTTAGTTCCAAAAGTAGATATTAGTTCTTTACGTTGATGTCTAGTAATTTTAGTTTCCTGCTCATTTTCTAATACAAGAATGGGAAAATATTTTCTGTGAAGAGCCAGATAATATTTTTGGTTTTGTAGGCCCTGTGGTTTCTGTTGCATATACTTAGTCTTATTTATTGTTATTTTGGGGTTTTGTTTTTTGAGACAGGATCTTACTATGTAGTTCGGGTTATTTTGAACTCACTAATGTAGTCTAGGGTGGCCTCAAACTTGAGTGCCAGAATTACAGGTGTGCAGCACCACACCTGGCTTATTGTCTGGAGTGCTGAGGATCAAAACCAGGCCCTGGGGTATGATAGTCAAGTATTGCACTGATGAGCCACACCCTCAGCCTTTAATTTTATTTTTGTACTGAGAATATATTATAATTCAGTATTCTCTAGTTTTTTTTTCCTCCCTCAAACAGTAAAAACTATAAAATCTCTTCTATATTTTGAGCTGTCTGAAAATGGAATGGAAAAGATTTGGCCTACAGACTATAGTTTCCAAACTTTGGCACTATTAGATTCCTCAAAGAGAGTTTATGAGCTCTTCCATGCTGGCATTTTCCTCTGCCCTTTGTACTTGGACATTAGTTTTGTTAAATTTAAAATTACTTTGTTGAAAGTTTTATTGTTGTTTTTATTTTATTTTATTATACTTTTATTACTAGGAATTGAAGCCAAGGCCTTGTGGATATTAGGCAAATGCTGTGTCATAAAGATGTGCCATCAATTCCATGGGGAATATAAATTATGTACTGCAAAAATATACTACAAAAAAAAAGGAAAAATTCTTTGATCATATTTTCTTTATTAAAGTGTTTTACATAATGAAATGTACTATTCTATTTTCTTTTGACATAACTGTTGCTGTCAGAGTCTGATTTTTTTTGTACCGAAAATTGAACTCAGGATCTCATACTTGCAAGGCAGCCACTGTACTGAGCTGTATCCCTGGCCCTAATTTAAGTGTTTGCTCTGTACAAGTTTAAAAAATAACTTTTAAATTTTGTTTTCATAAGTGATAATTACTAGAATGTATTTTGGTGTTGGTCATTTAGGGCTGAACTTCTCAGATGTGTACTGTACTGTTTTAGTGTGAGTTTTCTTATTTCAAGAAAGTTTTCTTGTTATAGTTATTTATTTATTTACTTACTTATTTTTTGCTTTGGTTTTCTTCAGGGACTCCTGTTAACCATATGTTGAATGTTCTTTGTTTCTCCTTAGTATTTGTCATTTTCTCTTGCATATTTTTTATTCTTTTAGAAAATTAAATTAAATTAAAAATATTTTCCTTTCATTTGCTCATAAGAAATGACCCATTTTTTTTTATTTGCTCTTATTTTTCTTCTAGTTTAATCTTTTTTTTCCTTTTTTAAGTTGGCAAATTTATTTATTTATTTATTTGTTATCATGGCCAGCTCAGCCTGCCCTGGGGATGGGGCTGGCGCAGCATGTGGTTCCAGGGATTGAACCTTGGTCCCAGCGGTTGCTTAAACTTGCCTAAGCAGGTGCTTTAGACTGCTGAGCCATCTTGCTGGCCTCTCTAGTTTAATCTTGACTACTGAAATTTTTCTTTACTTCGAATTATATCCTTAATTCTATACCTTGTCTTCAAGCTTTTCTAATTCTAGATTTAAACTGCTTCTTTTTTTCCTTGTGATATTGTGGACTGAATCCAGTGTCTTCACATTGAACTACATTCTTGTCTATTATTATTATTATTATTGTTGTTGTTGTTGTTGTTGTTGTTATATTATTATTATAAGACAAGATCTCACTAAGTCACTGAGGAGGGGCTTAAACTTGTGATTCATTTGCCTCCACATGCCAAAATGTTGGCACACAGACCTGTAGTTCTATGCCTAGTCCTGTTTCATGGAATTAAAATGCCTTTAAGCTTGCTTGCTATCTATCTATCTATCTATCTATCTATCTAAGCCAGGGATTGAACTCAGGCCCTTGCACTTGCCAGGCAAGTGCTTATTGTACTGAGCTATCTCCCTAGACCTGAGCTTGCTTTGTTATAGCAGTTTGTAGTTTTGTGCCCTTGTGTTGGTTTTCTTTCTTACGTCTTTTGTTACTTGCATGGATATTACTCTTTTTGTTTTTTTTTTTTCTTATAACTTTGCACTTTTATTTTTGATACTTCGATACTTTTGTTTAATTGTATGTGTGAAATTAGTTTTCCTCTTTTTTTTTTTTTTTTTTTTTTTTTTTT
>PVJA010021017.1:0-36158 GCA_004027025.1 Myocastor coypus | reverse complement strand
TTAGAACTTGCTTAGAGGAAGCGCAGGGCCAGGGTTCGGCTCCTGGCCTCTCATGCCACCCCGGCCCCGCTCTAGAGTGCGCTGAGCCAGAGAGACTGGGCGTGGTGGTGCGCGTCTGTAATCCCAGCCCTTGGGAGGTACAAACAGGAGGATCACTATGATTCAGTAGTGAGACCCTAAAAAAAAAAAAAAAAAAAAAAAAAAAAAAAAAAAAAAAAAAAAAAAAAAAGACAGAAATGGACAAAGCTTACATACTGTCAGGGTCATGACAGTGTTGTTACTGAGATGACCAGCGCCACTAAAAAACTGCACGTGTTGGCTTCTACCTGTGATCTTTGCATTCTGGGAGGGAGAAAGGAGGTCTGCAAGCTGCGGAGCAACCTGGGAAGCTGAGCGGTTTAGCAAAACAGAATCAAATTTTTAAAAGTACCAGGAATGTGTCTCAATACAAAGGCCCTGTGTTCAATCTGCAGAACTTAAAGAAATAAAACAAAAGAAACAAATACACACATAAGTGCTTTGCGCCGCAACAATAGGAAAGACTCCTTGAGGGTATCTCAGGTCAATAACTCTAGACAGGCAAAGCCACAAACACATCCCTGAAAATGTCATCTAATAGAAAAGATCCTCGTGTCATCAAGTTCACCTCAATCTACTTGCTTTTAACCTTCAACACCAATAAAGAATAAGATATAACTATACACAGGCACAGACAGAAAGCAAAACAACAAGATACCCTGAGAGCTCCCAGCACCCCCAGAGCACATCCAGGCTGCTCCCACCGAGAGGAAGGCAGGCACCAGCTAGCAGAGCCACAAGGAAAGATCGAAGAAGAGCTTGGGGACTTGGGGCACACTGGGAGGACATGACCCAAGGTCAGCGACCTAGCGCAGAAGCATGCGTGGAAGCTTGTGGAAATCTGTTGCACCTTTACTTTTTGAACAAGCATCTTCAGTGCTTCTTGCATTGCACACTTTCTCATCATGAAATTTTGAGATTTTATATCTGAAGATATCTTTATTTGACCACTGTTTCTGAAAGGTTTTATTTGTTTATTTATTTTGTGGGACTAGGGTTCAAACTCACCACCTCTGCACTTGCTAGGCAGGCACTTGTGTCCCAGAGGTATCTCCCCAGCCCCGCTGAAAGGTATTTTTGCTCTGTAAATATTCTGGAGCAACGTTTCGTTTGTTTCAGGTTTTCTCTGGTCCCTTCAGAGTCTTTGATTAGCATTACGCTAGCCAGTCTGTGTGGTCTAACGTGTGCCTGTCACCCAGTTTCCTTCTTCCGCTATTAATTTTTATTTGCGCTGTATTATCGATAGCCTCTACTTCTACATCCTCAGATTCCGTAATCCTTTCTTTGCTTGGTGTCTAACTATGATCTTTTTTTCTCAGAAGCTTAAATTTTTTCTTTTTTTGTCTTTTTTGAGACAGGGTCTCGCTATGCAGTTCAGGCTGGCCTTGAGCGCACTTTTGTAGCCCAGGCTGGTCTTGAACTCGCACAGATCCTCCTGCCTCAGTCTCCCAAATGCTGGGACTCCAGGAGTGCACCACCATGCCCGATTAGAAGCTTACATTTTCGCACAAGTGCGATTAGTGGCATCCCAGGTCCCGTGCCTGGGGCCAGCGTGCCACGCCCTGGACGCGTCACCTACACGGTGCTGCACTTCGCCTGTTAATGCTGCGCCATTTCCTTTTGGGTGTTCATTGACTGTGCCTTATAACCTTGTGCTCAGGCTTTCCTCCTTGGTAATTTTGTTGGATGTCAGGTACATTGGGCTATGGTAATTTAAATTTAATTTTTATCAGCACATGTGTGCAGCACATAATAATTGCATTCATCCTGGGAATGTGCACGTAGCACGTCTTACACATGCTTTGGTGCTGCTGTTCTGGGAGGCACAAAGATTGCCTGGAAGCATCAGGGCCCTGGCTGTCCTGCCTTGGGCCTGCGACTGCTGGGCTGGAGCCGGCGCTAGTCCGAGGCCGGCTTGGCTGCACCCCTCCACTACCTTTCTTCTGTGCGCTCTGTCCGTGGGCTGGTGAATGAGGGCGTCTCTGCTCAGAGGTCCAAGCACGGCAAGCCGAAACTCAACCCGGGGAGAAACAGAAATCGCCGGCGCGCCGGCCTCGGGGCTGCTCCCGGAAGCCGTCCTCACACTGCAGCGAGGTAGGCAGTGTGAGGGAGTGCCTATCCTCGTACACATTTGTCAGTTGCCGTTTTGTTAGTATGCCATAAACCATGCTTTCACATGCATTTCTATAATTTGCTTATATTTCTAGGTTCTTTAGACTAGAAGAATGCTGTCCTTTTTGGGGGGCTGGATATAGACTTCTTGAGAGGTTTTTAATTGAAGATGCTTTTGCCAAGTGTATTTTCCTCTGCCTTATGGAAACAATATACTCAGTCTAAACATTTACTCATTTATTTTTACTTTTTTTTCTTTTTTTGATACCAGGTGTTGAACTCAGGACCTTGTACTTGCCAGGCAGGCATTTATGGCACTAGCTGCCTCCCTAGCAGAGACAGCTGCCTCATTCTAATTCTCTGTTCTCTCTCTCTGTCTCTCTCTCTGTCTCTCTGTCTCTCTCTCTCTCTCTCTCTCTCTCTCTCTCTCTCCATTCTACTTGAAAACCACAAAGATAATTGAAATATACACTGTTAGGTCTCTAATTTGGGGAGATAATTGCACAAATAAGATAATTTATTATTTTAATATCATAGAATTTTAAATAAATATTTAACAGATTCATAATTTTAAAATCCAATGATTTAATTCTAAGCATAATTTAGGTATATTTGTCCTAAGTAAACTAATAAATGCTTAAATATCTGTAACTTTGAAAACATTCCTACAGTTTCCTAAGCAATGATTAATGATAAAATATGAATTAATTTTTTACAAGTTCTCCAAAACTGCAGGCTACACTAATGAGTAATTCATTTTCTACAAACTTTTATAATAAATAAAAAATTACACTATTGGTAAAAGATTCATATTATCATACTTGGCCTTTGCTAAAGAAAATTATACAGCTTTTAAATAATCTTCTGTTATCTGATGGCATTAAATAAGAAGAAAATAAATTAGCTCTTTGAGTCCTCCCTAGAAGAGCCAGGAGTTCGTCTTGGAAGGAGCTGAGACACTGCGTGGCTTCCTGTGCCCTGTCTCGTCACACCTGAGCCCTCTAACTCACGAATGATGTTTTCCACATCGTTATAGTTTATAGTACATTCTTGCTTCCTGTTTGTCCAGCCCCTTATTTAAGTAACTTCTGAAACAGACCAAGAGTGGAGGAAGGGAAGTAGGCGGGTCCATGGTGGTGGAGGCCGCAGCAAGCTGGTCGGCCTCCTCTACCGCCCCGAGACCCTGGGAGCAGACAGTGTCCCCACCCTCTGCCTCTGCCGCCACTCCCCGACTTGCTTCCCACGATGCCTGTCAAGGGAAGACGCTCAGAATCCATCTGTGAAAACCGAAAGGGCTTTGTCCTAGAAAGTTTGTCTTCAGCCATTCAGAACGTCTGTCATACAAAGTTTGGAATTTAAAGTTAATCTTCCTGCAGTTCCTTCTGTAAGCCCCTCCTCTGAGTGTACCGTGTATTTATCAAAGAAAGGAAATATATACATATATACATGACTTTTCTTAACTTTTTATGTATGACTGCATATTAGTTATCATAGCAACTGAATACTTTCCTTTAAATTATGCTAAATATTTACTAAGTGAAATTCATTTGAATAAAGTAGAAAAGATTTCTGCTTTTTTGCATGTGAATGGAATATTTATCGTATTTAAATAGTGAAGCAGCCCATTTCCTGGCTTTAAATGCTTGTGACATAAAGTGTTAACTAGTACCAAGCTCTTTGTAATTTCTAATATGCTGCTAAAAACAGACATCTAATCGGGTGCGGGACTTATGGACCTGTCTGTCTAAGCCATCTCTAAAGCCTGTCAAACTGCTTATCAAGATGGCCCAAGCACAGTGGGGAGAATTGCTCTGTTTCCCGTATTTCTCCAGCATTGGTTTGTTTATTCTTGCTTTCGTATTTGTTTGTTTGTTTATATTTAGTACAGGGTCTACAGGGTCTCACTGCACAGATTGGACTCATAGTGATTCTGCTGTTTTAGCCTCCCAAGTGCTGGGATTACAGGTCCGTGGCACCGTGTCCAGTGTCAATCGCCGTGGCAGCACACCCCATGGGTGGGGCCGGCACAGCACTCTGAGAATGGACTCCTGGCTGCTGTGTTCTGCTTAAGCAGGCACTTCAGTCTGCTGAGCTATCTGGCCGGCACGTCGTTTTTTGCTTTTTTAACACAAGATCTCACTGTGCACTTCAGGCTGGCTTTGAACTCGCTTTGTGATCCAGTCTGGCCTTGAACTCATGGTGATTGTCCTGCCTCAGCCTCCTGGGCACTGGGTAAGCAGTGCAGTTCTTGTTGATCTTGGCCATTTGGACTGGTGTTCATCTGTACTATGTGAGCAGCCAGTGATGTCCAACATCTGCCCACGTGTTAATCTGTGGGCTCGGCACTCGCTGTCATTCATGAACCATCTGGTCAGAGTCTTGCGGGTGTCCTAAGGAGTTTTTATGTTTTATGTTTTCTAAGTAGTTTTTAATTTTTTTTTTTCCACTTAGTTTAAAGAGTCCTCGAAGTAATCTTGCTATTACTGCTTTTCATAGACATGGCTTATCATTATTTTCTTCATATATGTAGTTTATCTTTTTATTATTTTAAAAGGATATTATACTGCAGTCAAAGGTTTTTCATTTCTGTGAAGACTAATTTACCAATTTCAGTTTTATAGCTTGTGGACATGGTGTCACGTCTAAAAGCTCCTTACCTAGTCCTGAGTCCTAAAGATTTGTTAGGTTTTAATGACTCTTAAGGAGTCTGGGCGTGGTGGTGTGGGCCTGTAATCCCAGCACTTGGGAGGTACAAGCAGGAGGATCACTGTGAGTTGGTAGTGAGATCCTGTACAGAGAGAGAGAGAGACAGAGAGAGAGAGAGAGAGAGAGAGAGAGAGAGAGAGAGAGAGAGAGAGAGAGAGAGAGAGAAGGGAAGAGATAATCACTCTTAAAGTTTCCTGGTTCCTGATGGGACGTTCGCCCGTAGCCTGTGAGCTGCCGTGCACTGGCTCCTGCAGATGTAACTTAGGTCCAGGCTCCTGCCAGCCCTGTTGCCTTCCTCTGCCTGCTTGCCCCTTCTTTGTCTCCTGTGTATTCTTTCCCTCTGGATATCTGGTCGACCCAGCAGACTCCTGTAGCTCTCCATTAATGCTCTGCCAATCCACATGCTTTTGATGGCTTTGCCGATGTGACCCGGTGTCACCTACAAAAAGAGTTTTAGCTAGCCTACGTATTTTTTTGTTATCATAGAAAATGTTCCATGGTTTGAAAGTTATGCTCTCTACATTTGCAAAAATCTGGCTAGGATTTTAAACAAGTTTCTTCTCCTTTTTTTTTTTTTTTTCAGTTCAAGGAAGAATTGGGTTTTTTTGCTATGCAAATCATTTCCAAATCACCAACAAGATATTTCTGTCTTCTTTTTTTATGTATGTGGTACAGGGTCTACGAGGTCTATAGAGTCTCAATGCATAGACCAGACACAGAGCTCTTATTCTGAGCCTCCCAAGAGCTAGAATTACAGGTGCATTCCATGCCCAGTGTCAATGGATGTCTCAGAGCGCCTGGGGGCAGGGCCTACATGGCATGCTGGGGATTGGCCCCCAGCCACTGTGCTCTGCCTAAGCAGATGCTTTAGTGTGCTGAGATATCTGGCCGGCCCTCCTATGACTTCTTTCATACATGTGTTATAATTTTCAGTATGCAAGTACTGTATACATTTTGCCATATACCTAAGTCTTTTATTTTTCAACTGACTGCAAATAGTATTTTAATTTGTTGTCCATGCGTTCATACAAAATACAGTTGGCTTCCATCTGGCTGCTTTGTCTCCCATGATCTTAGTAAGCTCATCAGGACAAGGAGTTCTGCGGTTCTTTGGCTTTGTGCTTTCTAGACACATTTGAACTTGGACACAGATAATCATGTTATCAGAAAATTGGTTCGTTTCTCATATTCTTTTCTGTTTGCCTTTTACTGACCTACATAAAATATTCAACACCGTGTTGATCCAGAATGATTAGAATGACTAGCCTCCTCTTATTCCCACTCTCAGGAAAGGCGGCTCTTAGTGTCCAGTATGACTCCAGCAGTGGTGCTTAGGAGGTTATGAAAGTCACTCTGCATTCCTGTTATTTGGGGAAATTTGGGCCTTTAATGAGTGATGGATTTTGTCAAGGTATTTTCTATTTTAAGGACTAAGATAAGATTTTTTTTTCCTTTGTGGGTTGTAGTATGTGCAACATGACCCTGGAAACATATATTACAGTATGTATATGTAGTGTAAAATAGATCAGTGCAGTGGATGTGTGCATTCGCTCGCTTATGTTTGGGGGTCTGTGGGAGAGAATGCATAAAACCCGCTGTCACAGTGGCCTGCGAGTCGCGACGTGTTAGCTGTACTCACCAAGCTGTACATGGGTCTCTTGCATCCTTTCCTTCGTCTGACTGACAGTTTCACACCCCTTAAGCAACACCCCTGAGTCCCGCCCTCACTTGTATGTAGAGTTATTACATATAATTAAAATTTTTTTAAAAATGTAAATGTACATACAGACATGTAAACTGCACACTGACGTGAGACCCAGAGCTGCCCCCGGCAGCTGGAAGCCTGGCACAGGAAGCCCCGGGCCCATGTCTCTGTCTACTTGGAAGGCCATTCTCCCAAGCAGGATCCCGCACCCCCTCCTCCATGGGCGACAGCCTGCATGCCTGCAGCAGTCGGGCAGCTTGGGGCCCTCCACTGGGTGCTGTGCCATGCCCCCGCCATGGTTATAGATACAAAGCCCTGACTGGATCTTCTGCTGACGTTCTCTCTTTCCCGCCCTTGAGTTCCGTTATCCACCGGGCCCTGCAGCCCGTCACTGCACTGCTGCTCAGGCCCACAGTGCCTGCCCTGATGGCGAGGCCTTCCTGTGTCCTCGGTGCTGGGCATGGCACTCCCTCCCTGGGCTGTGCCCGGCAGTGCGGCTTCCGCTGTCCACAGAGCCTTCAGCTTCGCTTTATTTTGCCCATTTCCCCCTTGCCATGGGCAGGTCGGAGTTCCTTTAGTGGGATCGGAGTCACATTGCCGTTCTCATTTCGGGTCACTGCCACACTTTGAAGTCATATTTGTACTTGCGTCGTTATTTAGCGGCTCTCACCAGCTCAGAATCTCAGCGTGCGACTGCGCAGTGGGCTATCGGGATGGTAACTGTGCCCCGTGCTACGCCTTGCATTTTAGGAGGTGCAGGGAGCGGGCGAGTGTGGTGAGCATCTTGTGGACGTGCTAGTTAGCTCTACGGAGCTCCTGGGAAATAGGAAAGATGAGCGGGCCGGCTTTCTCCTCTATACCTCTGAGATGATTAAGTTTTTTTTTGTTGTTGTTGATATTTGCTTCACAAGGTATAAAAACGAAAGCCATATTAATAGGCTGAGCCAAAAAAGGCTCCAGTCAACAGACTGATATTACCAGGTGTACTGGTAACCCAGTAGTATTCTGGACGATTGGACTACATATACAGCTACTTTCTCTTTGCTCAGTGAGAAGAGCATTGTACTAATAATGTTTAGACAAGATATCTGCATCTTGTCCTGTGAATAACTACTGAGAAGACAACAATATGCAATGTATTAATTATTATCTGTCTTGGCCAGGGAGATAACTCAGGGGCACAAGTACCTGCCTGGTAAATGCAAGGTCTTGAGTTTGATCCCTGGTTCCACAAAAATAAATAAATAAATAAACTACTACTACTGCTACTGCTACTGCTACTATATATGGTATCTGTCTTTTTAACGCATTGTGACACTGTCTCATTGCTATTGCTTTCTCATCAATATTAATAAAAATATTTGTTTCAGCCCGCTAGCAGGGTTTATAAAATTCTGCAGTCATCTGGTAGACACGCGCTTGCTTAGTTTCTTTTTTGCGTCCCTGGAAGCCGCGCGCAAACCCCCTCATCTGAAGGAGGCGAGGTCTCTCTGGCCTCTTGGGTTTTGGAGGCTTCCGCACGGAACTTGTTGGCACCACACAGCAATGGCCAGCACAGGGCGATGGAGGCCGAGAGCTGCGCAGGCCAGAGTGACCAGGCACGGGAAGGAGTGCCGGAAGTGCAGCCTTCGGGTCTCGCCCAGTGAGCACCTCCTCCTAAGCACGCCCAGCCGAACTGATCCCACGGGTTAGACACCTTCGAAAAGCTCTGCCTGCCACCCCCTAGGTCTTGCGGGGGAGATTTGAAAGGTAGCACTCAGGAAGATTGTACAATATGTGCCCCTAAACAGAAATATATCAGGACATAGATCAGATGTAGAAAATGATGCAAACTACGGTCCTACCTATCCAATTGTGCAAGGAGAACAATGGTAGAATTCGTCACGTGATAGTGGCAGGAAGTGCATTCTTTCTACTACCCAACTAGAACTTGCAGGGTTCCCAGTATTATTTCTAGCAAGGATCCAGCTCATACTGCATAGCATCCTCCTGTGGTCACTTTCCTTTCACTGCCTTCTATTACCAAACTCGGCACCGTAGGTAGTTATGCACATTCGTGGCCTTCAGAGGATCGAGCCACATGTGGCTCCCAGTCTCTTTGCACGTGTGTTGCGGCACGGTCTACCTCCTCCTCCCAGCTCCCAAGCTGGCGTGGTCCTCGGCGTCACTGTGCTGACGACAGCACTTTTCTTCTTTCAGCACGCTACCCGCATGGGTAAGCTCAGCGCTCCCTGACACACCAAGCCACAACGCCAGTGGCAGCGACAGCACGTGTGACACAGGGGCCGAAGTGTGCCCCTCATCTCCGCTCCTTCACTGATCCTAGGCTAACAAAGCTTGGTCTACATGCCTTCCCAAACTTGAGGCTAAACCATGTACAACTTTTTTCTTCTCCAAAGGCCCCTGGAAATTCCTCTAAGAACCGTCTACACAAGGCATGAAGCTGCACTGAATTTATACCCAGGGATCTGAAGGATAGAAGTTCAGGGCAATGTTTAAAATGAGTACTGTGTACCCGATTTACATTGTATGATACCTAGCTTACTATTACTATTACTATTACTATTACTATTACTATTATATTGTGTGCCAATATTGTACAATTACCTATGTGCTGACAACATCTAGGGTGACCAGAGAAAGCTTTCATTTATTTTCTCTGTGAAACACTAGCTCCAAAGCTGCCCTGTCTTTTTCTAACTCAGCATCTATCTTATCTACCTTTAATTAGTCAAAATAGCACTGATGGGTTTCTCTAAGCTCAGACCCCAGATTAAGTTGAAAAATGTACCCCAAATCAATTCCTGGTACAACTTGATCTCCGCAGTTTTATTTTGAGCTCACAGCAGTCCTGCTTCTTCGCCTTAGTTGGCAGTCCTGCCCTGGAGGACAGGACTGTTCCTCTTTTCTCCGGGTGACCTCAGGGTCCGATTACTGGGGTTTCAGGTGCCATCCTAAGCACTTGCCTCAGTGCCTGACAGGTGTCCTGGACACTGGCCTTGATTGCGGAAGCCTGCTGTGCAGAGCCCAGACGCCAGCAACCTCCCCATCCCCTGTGAGTCCAATCTCCCTTTGTCTCGTCGCTGACCACATTTCTTATGTCACAAGCGGTGGATAACTCTAGCTATGGCACAGTGCGCGTAAGGCCTCTATGAGAGCTTCTATCTCGTATGACAAGCATGCAGCCCACACCACCTTCGAAGAGTGCACATAGGGTGTTTATGTGATCTCTCGCTGAGCCTTCACCAAGGTAGACACCATCAGAGATGGTGGCAGGGAAGGGGCCATTGTGCATCCAAATTTCTTCATCTAAGTGAGGTGCATGAGGGTGCAAGAAGGACATCTTCATGCTTCACTCGGGCTGCAGTGAGGAGCCCTGAGGAGCTGAATTCCCTCGGAGGCCATGGGATAAAGGCCTAGGAGGTGCTGAGAGTGGGGGTGCCGGGTCTGCCAGAGGCCCTGGAGGGCAGGACAGCAGACCATAGGGGCAAGGCCCCTCCTTGCTCCTGCTGTCTTCCTGGAGGTGATGCCAGCCAAGGTCCTGTCCAGGGCTTCTGCCACTGTTTGCCGTCTCGGCCCAGGCCGCATGCAGGGCCGCTGACCATGGCGGACTCCAGGGCTGTGCACAAGACATGGCTTTCTCTTCCTAAGCCCGTGGCCTCGGTGCCTTGGTGGTAGGAAGGGAGGCTGATGCGGCGGTGGGGGCCTGAGGCTTGCAAGCACAGTATAAGCATAGACCACTGAGGCAGCCACGGAGAGGAGACACGGTAGCACTTGAGGCCGTCTCTGTGTCTCTGTCACTGCCTCTGTCTCTATCTCTCTGCCTCTATATCTCTGTCACTGTCTGTCTCTATCTCTGTCTCTGTGTGTCTCTGACTCTCTGTCTCTGTCATTGTCTATCTCTATCTGTCTCTTTCCCTGTGTCTCTATCTCTCTCTCCCCCCTCTGTCTCTCTCTTCTTTCTCTCTCTGTGTCTCTGTTTGTCTCTCCCCTCTCCATCTCTGTCTCTCTTTCTTTCTCTCTCTGTCTCTCTTTGTCTCTCACCTCCCTCCCTCCTCTCTCTACCCTCTCTCTGTCGCTGTCGCTCTCTCTGCTTTCCTCCCTCTTCCTGTTTTGTTTGGCTCTAGGTAACAAAGAATCAATGCACAGTTTTCTGGTGAGCAGCCTCTTTTTTTTTGGGGGGGGGACTGGGGTTCAAACTCATGACCATGCACTTGCCAGGCAGGCACTTGTGCCACGGAGCTATCTCTCCAACCCAGAGCAGCCCCTTCTCTTGGCTTCCTTGGCAAGATTCTCTGCTCCTCCCAAGTACTCTGGACACTTCCCAGGCCTGCTCCCTTGGCTCTGCCCCACGGGTAGTCCAGGGTCTGCTTCAGCCTCTTTCTGGCTCCAGGTAACTTCTCCATGCTCAGTGGCTGTGGATGAACTCAGTTTCTCTCCCTTTTTTGAAACATATTTTATTTTATTTTATTATTGAGACAGGGTCTCTCTATGCAGTTTGGCACCTGAAGTCTAGGGGCCGACATGGCATGAGGTACCAGGGATCGAACTCAGGTCTTTGTGCTTGCCAGGCAGGCGGTTAAGCTGCTGAGATGTCCTCCAGCAAGGCTCAGTTTCTGGCCACACTGTCCTCTGAGTCCACCTCTGAGCCCTGGACTCTGGCCGCATCCCCTGCGCGTCTGCATGGCATGGCGGGCAGCCCGAGTTCTACTACAAGGTCTTTCACAACCTTGTTTCTTCCTGCCTTTGAATATTACTAAATGTATAATCTGTTGCTCACCCCTTCCAAGAAAGCAGAAAAATGAAATTCCCTCTGCGTCTCTGGGAGCCTCACTTGGTTTTAGGCCTCCGTCAATCACACTCATTCTGGTCACCCTCTCCTCTCATGCCACCAGCGAGAGTGAAGATAGGCTGTGTTTTTTCACTATTAACTGATTGGTAAAATGTAAAAACCGTGCGCCAGTCTCTGCATTGCTGCGTGGGCTGCCGTGGTGCTCCCTGAAGCCACGCCTGACAGATGTGCTGATTTTAAGTCTAAAATCCCTGTCAGATTTGTTTACTTCTCTTCATCTCGTTATTTTGGCTGAAACAACCACTATGTAAAATTTTAAAGGAGCCCCAAAGCTTTCGTTCTGCCTTCTCAGAGCCCTGCTAGGCTTTAGAAGCAGAAATCCCGTTACGAAGACGGCCCTGTCACACCACACCCTTCATTGAGACCCTTCTGTGGCTTCCTGTTCCACGAAAGAGAAAAGTCCAGCTCTACGTGGGGAACTACAAGTTCACTTTCTAAAAATTTTAATTGTTTAATTTAATTTAGTATAATTTCTTTGTGCCAGCGGCTGGGATTTGGCTACAGGGCCCTGCGTCCCTTGAGCTGCGTCCCAGACCGCAGCACTCCTTTAACCTGCTTTCCTCTGCCGAGGGCGCACTCTTACCTCTCACTGGTTTTACACACACAGCCAGGCCGGGCTCTGGTGATGCGCCCTCCACTTTCCTCACATGTGAGCTTTGTTTTTCTGAAGTTGGTGAAGGAAGCTCAAGCCTCAGCTATTTCAGGAGGCCTTTTCACCTCGCAGCCAGAGAGCAGCTCTTCAGCTCTTTGCCTGTTTACTTTCTTTCCCTGCAATTAGCACAGTGGGTGATCATTTTCTGTATTGAATTGACTTGTTTTTTTTTTTTTTTTTTTTTTACCCTCTTGCCATCTCAGCACCACTACAATTCATCTTCCAAAGAAAGCAGCTCCGGCTCCTGGTGGCTCTCAGGCCTGGCTATCAGAGGACTTAAGGAATGTTTGTTCTGTGAATGAGCAGAGGGAAGGCAGAGCAGAAAGGCTCCTAGTCCAAGTCCCTTAAGTTCCCTGTCCCTGGGCTGGAACTTTCGCAGCACAGCTGAGCCAAGGCTTTCTGCTAAGCTACATCCCCAGCCCCCTTGGTTACAAAGCACCTCTTGCTGAGAGGCGAGAGCTGTCCAGGCCCAGCTCAAGCTTGCGAACCTCTTACCTCAAGCACCCAGAATGCTGGGGTTCTAGATGCGCGCCACTACACTCAGATTCAAGTGCTCTCTAAGTGTTTTGTCGTAAGGCAATTTTGAGAACCAAGTCGCTAGGGGTGTCAGCATTCGAGTTTCAGTCCTTACCGGAGTTCTGCGTATGTAATCTAAATGAAGCCCTGTCTCTCCGGATGTGTAGTTTGTTTCCAAGCAGGTTTTACAGAAGGCGGATAAAAGCACACGTCATGTTTTACTGGACGGGAAGGAAGGTGCCCTCCTCCCATGACGGCGTTGGCCTCCCACCAAATTACCAGCACAGCCGGCCCAGAAGGTTGTCAGTTTCTGAAACACAAGAACCTCAAAAGCCAAAAGCTTGATTTTGGGCAGTACGAGTCGGCATGCAAACAGATAATTGTGCAAGTGTTTTATGCCAAGGTCTGCTCGTATTCCTAGCACGCTTGAGTATTACAGCCCGCTTGTCCCAAGTGCGGATGGGTGTGGAACCAAGTTTCTTATTGCCACTGGCATTTGGGAGACACGAGGCCCCTAGAAACCCATTCCAGAAGAGAGGAATATTTTATCACCGATGGCATTTAAAATGCCTGTGCATGGTGATAATAAAAGCAGAAGGACTGGCTTTACTGTTTCATAAAGTTTCTACAGAAAACTTATTAGCTCTACCCTGCGGCAAAGCCCTCCCAAGGTGCCTCTTCCCCTCCCACTGCTGCCCAGTAACCGCCTCTGAAGGCTTCCAAAGGCGAGCGCGGGGTACTTTGCTGTTCTTTATGTGTTTTGTGTTTTCTTTATTATTTTGTATTACGTTACAGAGTTATAATCACGTTATATGAGTTTCTGTGTTGTAGAACCAGTTGTGTGGTCTCCATTATTTCTTGGAGAGAAACTTGCCTTGTGATCCTATTGCTTTGGATCACAAGCATATTTCAGGAACAAATTACACTTGCAATCCCAGCTTTCTGCATTTCCACAGTGCAGGGAGAACTTCTTTGATTTTATTAATGGCGTAGTGTGCTCTCTCACAGGCGTCGTGTACTTCCGTTTCCATGTATCTAGGTGCCCGTGGATGGAGGACAGAGAGTTTCCTGGCTCCTTAGTGATGAGAGTGGCTTGGTAGCTGCTGTTGACGGAGGCCCAGTAAGTGCAGGAGCAGAGCTGCAGGGCAGGCTCCCAGCAGAAGGGGCAAGTAGGTCTCAGGTTACACATGCAAAGGTCTAATTGGGGCGCATAGGCAGAACCTTAAAGCTTAAGCTTAAGTTTTCTCCTACTTTTTTGTATCACGTGGTGGAAAATCCTATGAGTTTCGCATAGTCCTTTGGGGTGAACATCGACAAGCTCTGAGAATCCTGCAGAAGTTTTCCTATGCTCTAACTGACATTGATAGTAAACCTTACTCAGCGGTAGCCAGAACACAAACCAAAGACATAAGCTCAACTGTGTAATTTCAAATAAAATGTTGCATTTTATTTTTTATATGAGACGCATTGCTTCTCATGTTTATTTGTATATAATAATCATCTGTTGAGCTTTAGGAGTGTATGTTTTGAATCTACAATTCAAGCGGCTCTTAGGTAAGCATCTTACACTGTCCTCTTTTGCATACCATAGGTTATTTGAACACATAGCTGTGTCTGAGAATAATTTATTTTAAATGGGAAAGTTTTAAAAGTGCTATTACATAAAAGTTGCATTTCCATTATTAGATAATGCTCTCCCTTTTAAATTGTCTATCATCTTTTATGCACAGTCTTTGCAAGATAATTAAAAATCTATTTAAGCCGACTGGGAGGACGCATTAACCACTGAATATGTGCGCTGTCGCCCTAATTAACATTGGGCCACCGGACACATTCACCGTTAGCACGCACAGTGCGTAAGGTGTGGTCCAGAAGAATGAATTTCAGATGTCACACTACCCTTTGTTGTCATAAATCATCCCATATCACTTGGCAACGCAGATGGGCAATGGTGTGCTAGTGATCGGAATTAAGGAAAGGGGCTTCCTAGAGTTCCGTTTGACACGGAGTTCCCAAGCCAAGAGGCAGGCTTACCGTCCTTACTCTGAAGGACAGATTTGGTGAGGGTGACAGAACAGGGAATGGAGGACTTGTGAGGCGGGCATCGGGTAAACTGGCACCAGGCAGTGAAGCTCCTGGCATGGAGAGACAAGAATAATTTCTAACAACGGTCAGCAGGAAAGGGAAGTTAGAGTAATCTACGATCGGAATGTCTCCTCACAGCATCACTAAGGCGAAACAAGGTATAGAGCTACACATTTCCTGCTACCTTATTAAAACAGTAAGTAATGATCTGCTCCAGGAGAAAGTAGTTTGCCTCTTGATAAAAGACTTGAACTTAATGATTGTTTTATGTGCTAAGTGAACGGAAAACATTCTGGAGGAGCATTAACACTGACAACATGCCTCTCGGGCAAAGTGGCAAAGCACTAATGCTAGAAACGGAGAGCAGCTTCTAGAGCTGTGTGACTGTTCTCACAGCGCACCCCTCCTCCATCTGCAGTTCACATAGCCAGCGCCACAGCCTGCTGACAGGTTCCAGGGGTCGCACTGTCCAGGAAACAAAGGCTCCTGCCTCGCTGGACATGTTGGAAGGCTGGGCACGTGCTGCCTGTCCCGTAGGGTGAGGAACTCCCCCAGGTCACGTCTCTGGTTCTTTCATTCCTGATCTCTGCATTCTGTCAATTTTAATGTTAACATCGGCAGAAGATTCATGTCTGAGTGCAGTATCAGAATTTGATGTTGCTAAACTCTTTTTTGGGATCATATTGACTGGTGCATAGCTAGCATCAAAATGCTATTTCATTTATCACTGTGCTATGATGTTAATTCTTCTAAGAGGATACTCAAAAGGGGCATAGGGGAGGCTCTAGTTTTAGTTTCTTGAGTCATCTCCACACTGATTTCCGCAGTGGTCTCACCAGTCTGTGCTCCCACCAACAGTGGAGAATGGTTCCTTTTCTCCCACTGCCCTGCCAGCATTTGTTATTGGATGACTTCTTGACGCTAACCATTCTTTCTGGAGAGAGATGGACTCTCACATGGAGTGAGATGAGGTTTCCATGTGCACCTCTTCAACAACCAGTAAGGTTGAACAGTTTTAATATATTTATGTGCCATTTGGACTTTTTCTGAAAAATATATGCTCATGTCCTATGCCCCTTTTTGGACTGGGTTTTCGTATCTGGAGGGTCTGATGTTTTCAGTCCCTTATATGTTGCAGATATTAGTAATTTGCCTGAAAAGCACCTGACATAAGCTTTTACCACTTTGCAAGCTCTTTTCTGCTCTTTTGGTGTTTTATTTTGCTGTGCAGATGCTTTGTAATGAGACGCGATCCCAGTTGACGCTTCTTTGTGATAGCTCCTGTGGGATGGGTGTTTCGTTCATAAGGCTTTGCCTACCCTGTGTCTTCCACAACTCTACCTATTCTCTCTTCCAGCAGAGTTAGTGTTTCTCTTTTAGTGCTTAGCTCTTTGATCCTTTTTTATTATTATTTTAGGGAAGTGTCCATGGGATGTTCAAGGCTTCTCTACTAGATTGGATTCATGGTGATCCGCCTGTTTACAGCCTCCCCAGAGCTGGGACGACAGGTGCATGCCACCACGCCCAGTCTCAATTGCTGTCTCAGTGTCTCTCAGGGGTCAGGGCCAGCACGGCAGGCCTGGGGATCGAACCCCTGGCCCCTGTGCCTTCTCGCAGGTCCTTTAATCCACTGAAGTATTTGGCCAGCTGGAGTTTTTAAAAATTTTAGAGAAGTGATTGCCTACTGTTCAGTGCACTTAACTTTATTCCAACCTGAGAAATAAGCGCAGCCAGCGTTCTTTCTCTCCTGTTGAACCCTTTAAAAGCTCTTTAGCAACGCTGACAAATATGTGAAATCCATCTCTTAGTGTCTACATCCACTTTAGTTTTCCGTATCATCTTAATAGCTCTCCTGGCTGTCTATTTGGATCTTCTTTCTTAAAGTTTAAAGAGCAAAAACAATGACACAAATGTCATACAAGACAGCAGGAGAGCAAAGCCGGTTACTCCCTGTGGGTTGTTGTCATCAAAGTAGTTGCTTGAATTACAAGATACAGGCATGAAAAATGGACCAATGCTCATGAGCACAAATCTGTCTCTTCAGTGAACCAACAGAAGTTAGTAGCACAGCGTGTGCTGTGCTAACATACATAGTTTCTCCTTTTCCTTTTCTCTGCCTTTCTTTCTCCTTTCCTCTATCCCAGTTTCTCTTCCTTTTTTTTTTTTTTTTTTTTTTTTTGTGGGGCTGGGGTTTGAACTCCAGACCTTGCACATGCCAGGCAGGCATTTGTGCCACAGAGCTATCTCCCCAGCCCCTCTTTCCCTTCTCTTTATCTATTTTGATTTTAATTCAGTGCATGTTGGTAGCTATGGGTCTAGTTCTAGTCTTTGGCATGTGGAGAACTAGTTATGCCAGCAGCACTTACTGAACGCGGCATCCTTCCAGTGTGCTCGGAGGGAGCAGCTCTGGGGGCTGAGAGAGGAAGAGAGTTTGAAAAGAGACCACAGGAGTGAGGAGGAAGAGGAACCAGTGTGCGTGACTGGGAAGCGGAAGCTCCCTGTACTCCACATGGTCATGGCATACCTGCACTGGATTAACAGACTTAAATTTTAGAAAGCAAATGAAACAAAACAGAAAAAGAAAGTAATAAAAAGAAAATACTATTCCAGCTATAGGAGTCAGGTATTTTACTTTGCTAGTACTTTACTGGGCATGTTATCACATATGTTTTTAAAAGATGTGCTAGAGCTTGAATAGAAATTGGAGACCTGTATGAAGACCTGTATCAATTAAATACTGTTTAGGATGCTTAAGGAGTTTTTTTGGGGAAATGCACTTTAAATGATAGCAAATTCAGTTTTAGTCTTTATACTTTAAGTCACATGAATAAGGCTCCAAGCTCCAAGGTGTGACTGTAAAGTGTCAGAACCAAGTAGGACCTTAGAAATCAAGGCCTGAGAAGTTCTGATCTGCGGGCTTTGGGAGAAATAGAAACACAACCGGGTCAGAAATGATATACAATTTCCCATAAAAATAACTTGGCCCTTTTCTTTGTTATCCAGTTAGTTTTTCTTCAACTTTATTTTTAGAAACCACCAGTTTCTACACTTGAAATCAAAAATTTAAATATACGAAGTAGCGTGGGCTCCATTCATCAAGTCCGAGTCAATCGGGATGGTTTAGAACCATGGTGAATAAAATCTAGAAGGAACTGCTGTGCATTGGGAGACTTCCTTAGGGCTGCGCCAAACACCTGGCATGTACAATAAACACCAGTCGCTGCTGTTCCTTTCCCAGTATAGCGCAGAGCCAGAACATGCAACAGAAAAAATCGCCCACATTCAGGGTTAGGGAGGAGCCAGACCAAGGTGCCAGGTAGCAAAGGTGCTCGCAAAGTTCCTGAGAAGCCATCGGCAGAGGTGCGCATCACGTAACCCTAGAGTGCTTTCCACAGCACGCTCACCTCTAGGTTCACGTTGAACTGTCACGCACCTTGAAGGTCACCTTTTCCTGTCCTCTCTGTCCCTACTCAGCCTCTGATAGCAACGGGGCTGGAGGCCACGCCAAGAGCTGCCCTCTCCAGCTCTGGGCTCCACTTGGTTGGTGAGCAGGCAGAGCTCAGTGTTCCCATGGTGCAGTCAGCAGGGTTTTCTTGTACAGTTCGGACTGCTCCTAAACTCATCGTGTAGCCCAGGCTGGCCCGGGACTTGCGGCCGTCCTCCTACCTCGGCTTCCCAAGTGCTCGATCACAGATGTGTGCCACCATGCCCAACCAGTTAGCTTGCTCCTGACATAAAGGTCTAGGTGAATTCTACTAGTTTTCATCTTACAGTGTCTTGATTTCTTAAATAGCAATTGCATAATTTTAAAGTAAACTTCTATCTTTTCATGCCTAATTTAACGATTTGTGTTATTAATCAAAAAAAAATTTTTTTGAGTGGAAATGGACAACTGTTTTTCTTCAAGGACCAGGTAGCAAGTATGTGCCCTGTTTAGGTCACGTGATCTCTCTCATGATTCCCAGCTGCGCTGCAGAGTTGGGAAGGGTCCAGGTCCTGGAAGCAAGCAAGCAAGCAAGCGTGCTGGTGCCAACTTTGGGTGTGACGGGGAGGCAGCCCGGGCAGGCACTGCCCACTCCGCTCTGCAGGGGCCTGACACAGGCCGTACTGCACGACAACTCCGGGAACATTGTTCTCCCTAGAAATAAAGTATAAAGTAAGTTTGAATCATGTGAGGATTGAACAGATATTTTAAAAAGTTACTGACTGAACAAATCACTTTTACCTATTTATAAGGCGCAGCCTTTCTTTCTGCGAATGATTCCCCTGTGTACCATTAGCTCTCTTCTGCGTCCTCTTCCCAGGGTTGACCCAGCCAGGTCTCGCCCTCCAGCTGAGGGCTTGTGATGGGTCTGGTCAGCATCCTGACCTCGAGATGCGTTCATCTTCCCACAGACGACGTGAGCTGCTTCTTCCTCACGGAATCGAGCGCTGTACTGAACGCAAATGCCCTATTTTGTTCCTGCACAGTTTCTGCAACACAAGAAACCTCACTATAAATAAAGAGCAGATAAAAGGCAGATACTAGGAAGTGGGAGAGAGACTTCCGGAGCTGCGAAGGGAACCACGCGGCGGAGGGGGCAGGGAGGCGGGCAAGGCGGGCCGAGCTGCGTGCGCGCGTGAGCCACTCGGGCGAGCAAGCGCCATGGACTTCAAACACGGAGTAATCAAAGAGAAAAATGGGAAAAGAAGAAAAAATTCTGTTAGCAGACAAGAATCAAACCAAAACTGCTAGCCACGACCCCCGCCACAAGCGCTGCCCTTTAAGCAGAAAGATTTTACGCTGCAGCTGGGAGCTGGCTCAGAAGGTGGCCCGGGTGATTCTGGGAGTCTTTATGAAGTTGTGGAATCTAACGTGTGTTCCTGCAGGTTGCGTCTCATCTTCACGAGGCTGTATCAAACACCACCAGCAGCTGTGACTAGCCAGGACCCCACCGCCTGCCCGCTGCTCAAAGGCCTGTGCGTATCGCTGTGTGTTTGTGAGGCTTATTTTACGTTAACGTCCACGAAGTAGATGCAGAATTAGAATTTACCGAAGACCGCACTGTAATTTTCCATAAAGCAATTTTCATAGCATGAATCTTTAAACATCAAACTTTGCCCCTTATTGTTTTAGTAAAACAACTACGGGCTAAAAAGACATTCAATCTATATAATTTGCCTTCATTTTCTACATAAAATAGTTACTTCTGTAAAGTATTCAATACGTTTCTGGCTGGAAAAAATGTATTTTCTTACTTTTTGTGTATTTGGTAAAAGGTCTCCCTGTGCAGGTTGGACTCATTGCGTTCCTCCTGTTTCCAGCCTCTGCAGAGCTGGGTTTGCTGGTGTGCACTGTGATGCCCGGGAAGGGGGCCGGCGTGGCGTGGGATACCTGGAACTGAACCCTGGTCCGCTGAGCTTGCCTAAGCAGACGCTTAGGCCACTGATCTATCTTGCTGGCCTTAAAAATGCATTTTTTAGTAAGTGTTATTTTGTGTGTATGAAAAATGATGGTTAACAGTAAGATATTTTTATGATCACCATAGTTAGTTTTCTCAAGTCTATTTTGATAGCTTTAGGTGAGATAATGACAAAGTTTCTAATCAGTGCAGACCATTTAAAATTTTCATTTCTCCGAAGTGTCATTAAATATCAATTTTCAAGGCATTTAAACATCAGTCATACGAATCACATTAAAGTTGCCACCTAGCCTTTCATCTATTTTAAATAGCATTGGGCCTTGTTAATATTCTGGGGATATAATTTTGCTATTAATTATCATGGGTATTTGTGAGATGCCTTGTCAACGTAAAGTCCCTAGGAGATAAATGTCACACGAATATCATGTACCAGATACTTTTATTGTTGTGAGCTGAAAGTTTTCTGTGGGAAAGATAAGGTATAGAAACTAACACTCAACCACCGCAGAAACTGAATATTTATTGGAAGGCATCTTATTTAAAATTTACCATCCTAATAGGTATGCTCTTGGCTTGGTGATATGGAAAGATGATTCAGGCAATTACCAGTTCATTTTTATTGTATTGCTTTGGAGATTATCTGTATTCTTCATAGACCATATTCAATGTGATTTATTACATGATCGTGCAAGTCCCATTCAACAAGACAGAAAAGCTGCGTGGTCCCAGACGAAGGTGACCTCACGTCTATGCAAGAGCTGCTGAAGGCTTATTTGTGAAAAGCAAGGGCCAGTCTCGCATTTGTGCCCGTAGAATCACTTCGATTTACACAATAAGTCAATAAGGACTCCAGGTGCATTTTTTGGAACACACTACATTTTAAAAGAATTCAAGCGCTAAAAAGACCGTTTCTTCCAACTCCGTCATTGGCAATGGCAGTCTGAGGAATTCCTTATTATTCCACCCTCCCGCCCCCCGCACAGAGCCTTCATGCACTGGAAAGCAGCTCACAGGTCAGACTCAGGCTGGGTTTGGTCTGTGGTGACGTCTCCTCACTCCCGTCCCCCTGCCAACTCCATCCCCGCCAAATCGCAGCTGAGCCTCTAATAGCAACGCAGCCCAGCTTTGGAAGTGTGGTGGTAGGGCCCGAACGTGGGCATGGCCCACGTGTGATCCCATCCGCTGAGGCTTCCATAACCAGGGGTAGATAATTCTCCTTTCGTGGCACGTGACAAAGGCCGAATCGTTTCAGCTAAAAAGCTGGAGGTGCAAGCACTCTCTGTGGAGAGGCAGAGCCCAAGCACATCACTGGAAAGCAGTGTCTGACAGAGAGCTCTCCCTCTCAGCTACACTCTGTTCTCTCTCTCGCTACTCGACCTCAGATCCCAGCTCCCAAAGGCAACACACTCAAAGAGCATTGGTATGCAAGGCCGCGAAAAGTCCTTGAGACCCTCCAAATCTTTCAAAGGAGAACCAGGGGCACTGAAGGACACACAAGCAAACAAAAGCTAGTGGCTCTTTCCAAGTAGTCTAAAAAGGGATGAAGAAACCTGGCACATTCGAAGCCACCATGGCTCAAAAGCCGTGGAGCTGTCACAGATGGGCTGCTGTAGGTACGGGGGCAGCAGTAACAAATCAGAGAGCAATTCAGTTGTTCAGAACAGGAAGGAAAACTTGCCAGGGCTCCAGGAGACGGTGTCTCAGAACTACTGGAAACAAAAACAACTGTACAGAATTCAAAAACTGAGGAAATGACGAATGCGAAGATGGCACTTGCGAAGGAGAAAATGGTGGATGGTGGCAAATACCTCAGAGAAGCAGTATAAATGTGGAGGAGAAGAAGCCGTCCAGCGTGAGCCAGGTGCTACTGAGAAGGCCAACCCGAGGCTGCTTGCGGGTAGAAGCTACGAGACAGCAAATGAGTCGCAGTAGGAAGCCCGTGTACACAAACCATAGCAGAAAACTTGGCTTGGCCCAGGGGCTAGGTCGGGATTTGAAGTTTTCCAGGCTTGCCTTCCCAGGCACCCTGCCCCCAACTCCCTCCCCATTAACCCTGTGCAGAGCCAAACCCAAAACCACAGAACAGGCCCACCTGACTTTGACCTGGGCAGGCAACCGTGGAAACTTCCCTTGGTTAACGTCAAAGGTCTCCCGTAGACCAGGTAGCCCTGCCAGGATTAGCTCTCCCTCCGCTGTTCCGGCCCTTATCACCCTCCCTGAAAGAACCTATAAAGTCTCTTACACCTGTATTCACTGCCATCTTGGTCCACTGGACAACCAGCCTGCTCGCTGTCCCCCAATAAATCTACTCACTTCAGAATGTGTGGTCCAGTCGATGGCATGGGTCCATACCTAACATAAGGAAACACTTCATCATACAGGTAAGTGAGGCTTGGGCTGGCAAGATGGTCTGGTAGTCTAACATGCCTGCCTAGATAAGTGAGGCTTAGTTTTTAATCAACTAACTATGATTTAAAATATAAGCTCCCCTCGACATATGTTGGTCAGGATCCCAGATGTCCTACTAAAAGAAAGAAGCTTAAAGATTCCAGGACAAAGCAAGAAGTGCATGCAGAGAGGAGCCAAAGAGGGCTACGACAAGGGCGTCACGTGAACTTGGAGGCGCATGGGAGCTGTGGCGAAGTGCTTTCCCCTGCAATGCAGAGAACCTCCAACACAGCACTGAGATTTTTATCTTACTCCAGGAAGCACGGCAAGCACCAAGAAATCAAGTGATCACAAAACCTGGCGTGGTTACAGCGACCAAGGAGTCTTGCCACATGGCTGGGGGGACTGCAGGCTCATTCAAGCACCGTGGAAACCAGAACCAAGACGTCTCAAAGAACGGCAAGTCTGGCCCAGCAATCCCCTCAACAGCACCTCCCCTGAGGTGTTAAAGTCCTCGTGCTGCAGTGATCCACACGTGACCACGCTCCTACCACGAATGGCACCCGATCCAACCCCTGGACGTGGC
Organism: Myocastor coypus; assembly: GCA_004027025.1. Taxonomy (NCBI): domain Eukaryota; kingdom Metazoa; phylum Chordata; class Mammalia; order Rodentia; family Myocastoridae; genus Myocastor; species Myocastor coypus. Next base: position 13,076 of record PVJA010021017.1, on the reverse strand, counting down.
CTGTGTACGTCCAGCAAGATGACTGGGTACCAACACGTGGTATGCACCCCTAATGGGACACTAAGGGGAAGCTCAAGACACTGGTGGGAAAACGGGTGCATGCTGAAAACACACTGCTGGGCTTGGGGTACAGCTCAGCGGGGGGGGGGGTGCCTGCCTGGCAAGAGTGAGGTCCTGGGTTCAATGCCAAGTACCAGGATAAACAAAACAGAATGCTAAGTGAAATAAACGAGGCACACAGACTTGGATAGTGCCTAACTCTTCCTCTGTGTAATGCAATGTGCGAATGAATTAAAGAGCAAAAACGAAAGTTTGAGACTAGAAGGTGGGGAGGCCTTATACAAATAGAAGGGGATCCATAGGCGAATGGTGGCACAAGTAGGAGAGGGGAAGGAACATAAAGAGAGTTCAAATGGGTTTGGGCTTATACCAACTGTTCCGAACTGCGCAGCCCACACAAGGACTAGGTCGGGCGCAGGGTGAGGCCGTCATCTCAGCACTCTGTCGCTGAGGCAGGAGAGAGCCATGAGTTTGAGGCCAGCCTGGGCTACCTGGTGCGACACTTTCTCAAATAAAACTGAAAAACAACAGGCCATGAACTAGCATTGATGAGAACGGTGATGATGACGATGGAATCGTGGGAGGGACCCGCAGAGATCCAGGGAGGACGGGTGGGGAGGGCGGGGCTGGGAAGCAGGAGCCGCGCACCGGAAGGGCCCGCGTCTGCTGTAGGCGAGCGCGAGCTTCACGTTCAGGGAGCGAGGGCCCATGTGCCTGACCCTTGGGTCTGCCCTGTCCTCCCCACCCCCCAGCGTCCTTCTCTGCCCTCCCGCTGGGCCGCAGACCTTTCTCCATCCTGCCCTCTCTCTCCCTATGGCACGCAGTCCCACAGGGCTGCTCTGAAATCCGGAGCGATTTCTGTCTTCATTGTTAATGTTAGCTTTACATATTTTTGCACTTTCTAGCACATAACAGGCTTTCAGAGGATATTTATTGAATTACTGGAACTATTTTAAAATGTGATAGATTTCAACTTTCCTAAAGAAGGGGGCAGGCTTACTTCCGTCCTTCTGCTCTGCGTGGTAATTCGCCTCTCTGCGTGGTCCGACGACCTCAGCCCGCCCCTGGGCTGGGTGCTGCGTGCCTGGGGCCATCATACCGTTCGTGGGCTCATTCGTCCCGTTTCCCCGCCAGCACGGCACGTTTCTGTGTTCTCGCTGTTTGCATTGATTCCCTGCTTCGTTTACATGCTCTGCATTGTTTTCTGGGCCTGTCGTAACCACTTCCCTGACTTAAATTATTATTTCTCGAGAAGAACAATGAGTGCTACTGATTAAGTGCATTCCTGGCTCAAGGAAATTAATTTGCGTTCTTCCCCCTAATTATTACCAGAGCCTCTTATTGCTTTCCTGTAGCAAATAGGGAAAATAATTTGTGGCTAACCGTTGTGGAGTCAAGTTACAGAGACGGGCTGCCTGTAGTGTTCTCTAGCTAAGCGATGCCACAGAATACTCCTGCAGTTCCCAGCGGCTCCTACCCTGTATCCCAACTATGAAAGTTATTGGCTTGACATGTTTTGCACACAAATACCACTCAGCCGCCGCACAGAAAGCACCATACGCAGCCTCACGGCGGTCTCTGGCCTTTAAATGTCTCTGGCATCGGGGGGGGGGGTGCGTGCTGCAGAGGTCAGCATGCCTTCCTGAGGCCTCCCAGCACTTCCCTGCGAACCCTCCCCCTGCACAGACTCCCGGCCTCCCTTCCCTTCCTGCCCTAAGCCGGTTCCTTGTCCTCCATGATGGCTGCGAGGGTGCGTTCCGAAATCCATACGCAGCAACGGTGGAAGACCTGCTTCGTGGAAATATCATTTAACTTTTATTTTTATGTGAAAACTTTCTTCCATTCCCTAACTCAGCCCGAAAACACGCAGAACTGAATGGCGGTGGTGGAACTTCTCCGTGGTCCAGCCTGCACCTCCCAGCTCTCCCCAGCCCCACTCAGGAACGCTGTCTCCCGGACCCCAGGGACTCCTCGCCCTCTGAAGAACACAGTGCAGGTTCTACCTCCGGGCCTTTGTTCTTGTTGTTCTCACTACCTGAAATTTTATTGCCTCCTTTTCAACCCAGCGGAATTCACTTATCCTTCAAGGCATGGCTCAAATTACATCTTCTCGCCAGGTGCTTCTCCTGCGAGCTCTGCAGCTCCCACGCCCCGTCCTGCACCGAATCCATCCGTCTTTCCTCAGGGCTCCCAGCAGCCCCCGCCTCATTCCTGGCTTGGAACTTATTGCATTATATTTCATTTGTTTTTGTGCTCCGAGGCACAGCTGTGTTCTCCCTTGACATTTGAAAAGGTTTGCTGTAATCAGTTTTCTGTTTTAATCCTGAATATGAATAGAAAAGGTCAACACAGGGCAAGAACAAGAACATTTTTTACATATTACAAATAAAACGCATAGGATGTGTGCTACTATCCTTTAGCTTCTCTTGTTACACTTACTGGGTTAATCAGAGACTACATTATAGTGATAATAGATAACAAGCATTTGAATGAAGAAAACGTACAATTTCATGCGGTTCTATGAATATGCTGGAACGTTTGCATTTGACGATTTAAAAGTGATTGGTAATATAAATCTTAATAAGAATTTTCTGATCTTATTAATACTAACCAACCTAATCTTATCATTTCTATAAGAGCTCACAGTTTGGTGAGCAATTTAGTATCTATTTCCCTCTATAATGTGTGTTGTGAAACATACTTTTTGTTTTTTTTTAGATTTATAATTGTTGCTGTGCGTCTTTGCTTTCGATTTAAGATTTCTGTACTGATCCTTGCTGAGAGCTTTATTGGGTTCTACGTGAGACGGAGCCTGACGTAGCTTAAAGAACAAAGGCTCCAAAATGAGACACGTGGGGTGGACCCTTAGGCCACTGCCTCTCGATTATAAGCATAGGAGCGACCTTTTGCATATTGGCACTTTGGAAGCCGCGTCCGGCCTTAGGAGTTCACGGCCAGGCTCTCATCTGAGGCTGTGGGCGGCTGTAAGTGGCAGCGGCTTTTATGGGCTCCTGAGCTGCCCGGCGGGCGGTGTCTGTAATCTCTGCACTTGCTTTCACTATCCACGGTGTCCTGCGTCCTTGTGCAGCGTCCTTGCGCAGCATGGCTTCCGGAAGGTTTGTCCTTGCGCTGCAGGCATGTCACGAGGGAAGTCACGTGATGCGTGTGCGCATGGACATTCCCTTCGTAAGGGTGATCTGCGCGAGTCCTCTGCAGCGTGGACAGCCGCGGGAGCAAAGATCTGCTGGACTCCATGCTGCCTCCTGCCTCTGCTTCTCTGCTTACCACGGACTGACCCTAGCTCAATAGACTAAGCGCTTCCTCCTGGCAAGCAAGCGCAAGGCCTGAGTTCAATCCCTGATACTGGAAGAAAGACAGAAAGAAAGAAAGAAGGAAAGAAAGAAAGAAGGAAAGAAAGAAAGAAGGAAAGAAAGAAAGAAAGAAAGAAAGAAAGAAAGAAAGAAAGGCATGTACCTTATTTTCTTTTATGGCCAGCCCAGCCTGCCCTGGGGGTGGTGCTGGTGCAGCATGCGGTACCAGGGATCGAGCTGTGGTCCCTGCGGCTGCCGAAGTTTTCCTAAGCAGGCACTTTAGACCGCCGAACCATCTCACCGGCCCCTACCCTATTTTCTAAGATCTGTGTCTTTCAGCAGCTGTTGCGTACTGCTGGGCTCCTCGACTCCTCTCCAAAATGGGCTTTGCATTTTCCTCCTCGCTGTTTATTTCTAGAGCGACTCTCTGAGGTGACTGCCCCAAATTTGAATGCCGGTGAGGCAGAGTCAACTGGTGTCTCTGTCAGCTACCTACTCATAGGGTGAGCACGGACGCCATGCGCTCAAGGCGACGGAAGAGCGTGCAGCTCGCCCTGGCGCTGCGAAGCTGGGTGTGAAGAAAAGAACGGCGTGGCCAAGGGGGTGCTGGCAGGGGGGCCTGGCGCACGGCAGGCTTGGCTTTGGGTTGGGCGCCTGGAGATGGGCTACCTGAGAGCTATTCCAGGTCAGCTGGCAGATGAGGCCGGGTTGGAAGCATCGCCGGAGGAGCGGAAATAGGCTGTCGGATTCAGCATCTCTCTGAGATAAAATGACTAACATTTTCTGACACAACAGATAAGGGAGAGTGAAAAAAGGAAGAAATCAAGGCCGAGCCCAAACCTTTGCACCCAAACTCCTGGAAAGGGTTCCTTGATTTTTACTGGGAGGATCTGTGGACGGACGGAAACTTGCATTGTAACTCCAGGCGTGCTGAGTCTGGGCTGCCCGCGGACCAGCACAGTAGGCCTAGGAATCCTGCAGGCGTGGGGGAGTTCAGCTGGCAGATGGATGAGGCCGCTCTGGAGTCCCGCTCAGAGCCCAGGGGAGGGCTCCATCCAGCATGGGGGGCTGGGCGACAAGCGTGACGCGCAGAGGCAGCTGTGAGGGTCGTGATGGGGGCAAAGCCAGGAGCACTGGAGGAACCTGCACCCTGGTGGGTCCTGAGGATGCTGCGCTCGCTGGTGGGCTGGCCTAGTGGTGAGGACCGCACCTGGGGGCACGGTCACGTGGGCACGGCCTGGACAGTGTGCTCAGGGGACCCCCTGCCCTCCTGCTGCCACTCGTCCTCCTCTCTCTTCCGCCCCAGTGTCCAGTTGCTTTAGGCCAAGCAGCTCGCCTCGTCCAGGCCCTTGTGCTGCGTCTTCTCTGCCGTAGAGATGTTCAACCGCAGACTTGAGCCCTGTGAATCTGTGAACACAGAGAACCTTAACCTCCTCTTAAACACGAAAGGCTGGATGTTCTGTCTCAGCGGTGGAAGATGACTAATGCATGGGAGTGGAGACAGGGGTGCATGGGGGCCCGTGAGGTGGGAGCCTGTGAGCGCTCTCCTCTGAAGATCAACGTTGCCTGGCGTCTGAACCCCTCTGCGGTCTGCAGTGTGCCCTACACCCCTACCTTGCACACTTTGCTGAGTTTGTAATAATTACACTTTCATTATTATTATTATTATTATTATTATTATTATTATTACTATTATTATTATTACAATTATTATTATTATTATTATTTTGTACTGGAAATTGAACTCAGGACCTTGTGTTTGCCAGGCAAGTACAGTATCCCTGAGCTATAGCCCTAAAAGTTTCCGCTAGGACATGTTTGCAGTACACCATGATTCCAATCAACATGAGACCTGGTGCTCGTAGGAAACACAGCTTAGCTCTTCTCACGCCCTCTCCGCTCCCCCAGTTGACTCTGTTATGGAAATTATGAGCCATGGAACGCTTATTCGAAATGGAATTTGAAGAAGACTCAGCCACAGTTAAAATCTACCAACCTTCTAACTTAAGTATAAATTTTATTTTTATTATGGAAATTAAAGGTAATGTACACTTAAAAGGCACTTTAGTATACCTCAAATATGTATGATTTTGTTAATGAAATGCAACAAAAAGTGAATTAAAAATACAATTTAGTAAGTTAAAGAAGTGGTTTCTTTGGTTTGTTTCTTCGGTGGTAGGGCCCGAGCTCCAGGGCTTTGCACTAAGCTCCATCTGCAGCCCCTTTCAGTGTTTTATTTTGACGCAGCATTCTGTTATGTGTAGTTCCTCAGACTGGCTAAAATTTGGGACTCTCCTGTCTAAGCATCCCGGGACCCTGGGCTTACAGGCATTGCTTTCTGCGTAGAAGCATTGACACGTGATCTGAGAAAGCTCTGCTCTACTGACCGTTGGGTGAAAAACTCACGGAAAAAGTTACGCATTTGAAATAAACTGTTGCAAGCAAGTTCAAGGTCCCAAGTTCAGGCCTGGATACCATCAAAAAATAAATAAAATAAATACAAATTATTTGTTTTCAATTCAAACACAAGTGGCAAGTAACCGAACAGGACTTTTGTTGAGCTTTAGAGTTTTCTTAAGCAACCATCAGTAGCAGGTATGCATCTACTCCGTATAACTGATGTTTATTCCGTCTGCGCTTCCCCCTTCCTCTGCAAAGTGCACTGGAGACGATTCCAGCAAAGGCTGTTGTTGTCAGACGATGCTTTATTGTTTGGAAAACAATGTTAGGGCTTCATGCGGTGTGAAGAAAATAAAGCTAAAGCTACTGAGTAATGCTCTCTTCAGACTTGTTAATATTTATGATTAATAAGCAACTGACTTTAAAATCGTATTGATTTAAAGATTCTCACAGTCTTAGGTGTTTCTTACGTGTTTCTCAATCCATTTATTTATGAGATGCAGATGTGCTCCCGGGTTTGTTACGGGTTCAAAGCTGGTGGCTGTGGACCGGCTCTGCTTGAGCTGCCCACCCAAATCGCTGCACGAGAGCTTCGTGGAAGTGGTGAGCCAGCCCCGTCTGCGCTGTGCGGGCACGCACGCAAGGTATTGTTTACACAGATTTTCAGTGGCTAGTCCCGAAACTTAGATGTACTCACTACACTTTTAAAAATTTATTGGCTTCTTTGTAAGTGTCCTTTGTTCTGTGTGGTTATAGGAATGTAGGGCACTTTGTCCAATTTTCATAGCCCTTTTATAAGCCATATCCTTCCCACAATGCAGCGTCTGAGGAAAATGTTTCTTCTTGATATGTCCTAGGTCCTAGTGTAACTGCTGAATATTTCTGCTTCAGAGGTTTCAGCATTATCGATCCACACCTTATTTATTTTAAAGTAGTGATGAAATTTAACTTTTTTCAGCAATTTTCATACTATTTGATCTAGAAGTGGGCTATTTTAGAAAATTTAGCAAGGCATAGATTTATCATATATAGTCGCCGCTATTGGAAAATATTTGAAAACAGCATATATTATATCCTGCAACTTATGTTTCTTGAGTGAGTTTAGCATGGAAATCTAAGAACTTGTATGCCATTTTAAGTGAACAGTAAAATTGCACACTTAGCATAATTAGCTAATGAGGTGTAAGTTAAAAGTGAATTTTGCCCAAAATTTAAGCCAATTATAGAGCTAGGACATAACAGAGTTTGGCCCTCTGTCCCTGGGCCCAGGAACATGTAAACTGCAATGCCCAGCCAGAGAGCTTTCATCATAATCATATTGATAGTCGAAAATATACGAAAAAACTATTAGTCTGTTAAAGATTGATGTACAGTGTTTTCAGGGAAGTAAAATTTCAAGAGTGGACAAATAAGCAATCGGATGGGAAAACAGCCTGTGCAGATGCCCCCAACCAGATGGCCAGGGAGCGTGGGACACCTGTCAGGTGTCCTCGGCCCTTGGAGACAGACAGGCTCCAGCCCCCGCGTGGGAGCGCCACACCTTGGTAAGAGACGCTGCAATCCGGAGTGGGAGAAATCGACAGATGCTCACTGGCGAGGACGTCCAGAGAAAGGGAGCCCTACATGCCCTGGGGCGAAGTCCTCTTCCAGCAAAGCACGAAGATTCCTCAAACCAGTATGAACCAAACTGAAATCAAGACCAAGCAAATCAAACCGAAATGCACAAACAAAATAACTCTAAGGATGTGGCACGCTTTCCTATTTGGTAAATGCTTTTTAAAAAATGCAGTGATTACCCTGAAGTGATGTGTTCTGTCGTCATTATATCCACCTGCATGACTCAAACGCTATGCAACCCACAGATGTTCACCGAGGGACGCGAGGTGAAGGAAACGCAGGCCACACCTGCAGCCTCACCCCCAGCCTCACGAAAGTCCCGGAGCTGGTCTCCAGCAGCAACCCTGCTAGAACCGGAGGTTACCGGGGCTCGGGCAGACTACTGCCACATGTCCTGTAACTGTAGAGAATTAAAGCTGGACCTAGAGAAATGGAGAATAGCACAGGGTCTCCCAGGGGATGGGAAGGGGCGGAGGAACAGAAAGAGACTTGATGGAGAAATATGGCGGTGCAGGAGGAAGACGTTTGAAGGTTTCCAGCACAGGTAGATTATAATTCACGATGGACCATTAGCATCTTTTACAGAACTTGAGCGGAATCTGAAGCTTCATAACCCAAAGGGATGATAAATGTTTAAGCAGAAGAAATGCTAGCTTCTCTGCCTTAATCTTTGCACATAATAAGCATATATTAAACTGTACTATACAGCATGACTCCGTATAATTGCTATGTTTCTATTAGAAACAAAAAAGGTACTGTGAGGGCTATTTCCCTGGACATTCAGAAGAGGCTGTGATGCATGATCGCAGAGGCCCTTGACTGGGCACAGCAGGGGTGGCTGTTGTTTCATCCTCGCAGCGCATCAGCTCCTGTTCTAAAAACTTCAACTGCACTGGTTAATGAAGTTCTTCCGATGCTACTACTATTAGAACTCATCTTGTAGGCAGGGGAAGACGGGAGCTAAGGGACTTGCAAGCGGTTGCAGTCATGAGCAGAGACCCGAAGCGAGAGATTATGCCTTAATCCCACATTGCTTCCAGATAAAAGAATATTCTTGAGGAACTGCGTTTCAGAGGAGAGGCTTACCCAGCTCAGGTGAAAACCCATGGCCGAGTGGCCCCAAGTCTGGCGAGGTGCAGAGGAACGACCTGGGATAGAGAGGCACTGACTCGTGGGGTCAGACAGCAGGGGGAGGGAGGGGCTAGGCAGAGGGCACCTTGTGGAGTCCAGTGACATCAGGGACCTGCCTCCTCCCTTCAGAACCCTCCTAAGGACCAGTGGGCCATGGTGCCCCAAGGGGCCGATGCTTTTCCAGAAGACCAGCCTTTGAGCACAGGAGGCCTTTGGAGGGCATATTTATATAAACCAAAAAGCAATTAATATAAACATTGATATCTATGGTGGACACTGAACCCACAACCTCAGTAATGTGAAAGATGTGCCCTGCCACTGAAAGACACTTCTTGAGTATTATTTATAGCTTAGTAAACTCCCTCAATGTCATTTAAAAATGATGTGTATTATATTCTACAAAAAATTGATGGGTATATATTGTGGAATAATCAAATATATTTGGTTCATCCATATTAATTTTTCTAACAATTTTATTCTAAATTAGAATCTGGACTAGCTTTCGCTTCCGTATTTTTAATGGCATGAAAACCGTGGGATGGACAGAGGTACCAGACAGCCCTCAGGCCTGGCAGTGCGGGTGAATGTGCTGGGAGAGTGCCACCTTGAAGATGTGGAAGTGTCGTGGTTACTAGTCCCCTCGGGATGCCCTCTCCTACCTCAGCAGCATTCGCCTCGTTCTTGCCACTTCAGAAGCAGCTCTAGAAGTCCTCTTTGCCAGGGTCTTATGGACTGTGATTTACAAAAAGAACTTAGGGCTAGGGAGATAGCTCAGTGGGGTAAGTGCTCGCCTGGCAAGTGCAAGGTCCAGAGTTCAATCCCTGGTACCTCCAAAAAAATAAAAGAAAAAAAGAAATCAGTGGAGGCTGGTGGGGGTGCCTCAGGGGCCCGCAGGCTCACAGCCCATCGCCGTGTAGGCTGGTGGGGGGGCCCTCAGGGGCCCGCAGGCTCACAGCCCATCACCATGTCCCCACTCTCCTGCTCCCAGGGCTTGGCCCCAGGGTTTCTGCCCCTTCTGCCAAGTCAGAATGGCCACAGGAGGCAGTGGTGGTCCTAACAGAACAGCGGAAGGTGTCCAGGGAAGAGGGCTCCAGCGCTGCTTCAGGAAGTGGCCGGAGTGATGGGTAAGTGCTGGAAGCACACGTTCCAAGGGGCGCACGGCTGTGCTTCTTTCACTGTTTCTCACTTTTAAAAAGTACATATGAGCACCATAGTTAGCAATCGCACCTTCTGCAAAAATGCATTGCTTATCAAGGTAATGCCCAGGCCTCTGCCTATAACCAACCCTTGTGAGCTGGTTTTTAGCACTGGTGCTACCTCCGTCGGCAAAACACTGCAGCTCTCCACGGCCCTGGTAGCTGACAAGGCACCATGGACTTGCCAAGTGAATGGGTCCATAAAGCGGCCTCTCTTTTCTATACCTTAGCAGGGGGAGATCTGCATACCTTCACTATGAACTTAGGGACGGTGTTTTAAGTCTTGTCACGCGCCTCCACGAGAGGGACCCAGGGTTCCCGGACCCACTAAAAGTTCTGTGTACGCTGCAGGCAGCCACAGCCATCGCTTGAAAAGTCTACTTTGCAGAAAGAATGGCAAACACTGTATTTCTGCTTCTATTAGATTTAAAAAGAATGAAACCAAAAAAAGTGCAATTGTTTTTCTTTTTCTTCTCTGATTTAATGCAGTGTGGCTGTTATGGTCATCAACAGTTGCGCTCCTGTTGCAGTTTTCCTACCTCAAGCCTGGTGATTTATGAGCGTCCTGCTGCCAGCTCTGCTGTGCTGGTAGCTTATTTGGCTTACACAGCACCTGTGAGGGCCTCTGCTGATAGTATTATTTATTCAACACTTAGGGCAAGTGAGAGGCAATCTGGTTCAGAGGTCACTGGCGCCTTCCAGGTCAAGCTGTTGGGCTCCTGGGGTCCTGTTGGTAATATTCTTTCTAATCTTCTCAGAAGCAGGGTAGCCCAACCTGCTAGAATGCAATGCGAAATGTCATGGCCTTTGGAAAGCAGATAACCTAAATGAAAAGAAATTTACTTAAGACATGGCATTCCTGCCGTTTCAGCGCAGCCCTTTGCACGTTACTCTGTGCTGGGAGACCAGGGAGGCACGGGGGGGAGGGGGATCTATCTCCAAAAGGCCACCGTGGGAAGAGGGCCCTTGCCAAGTTGGACTCAGCCATTAGTTATCATTAGAGAAGTATTTGCAGGAGACGGAGCTCTGTTCTTAGCTGACAAGGCAGAAAACCTCAAAGACCTAAATAACCAAGGCTCAGGAAAGCACCCGGCCTCATCCATCATTCCTCGCGGAGTCCCTTCCAGCTTGGTGACATGCATGGCTCTGAGCATTTTCTGCACACATTGAGGGCCCAATGCGACATTAAGGGAGCCTCCAGAAATCGTTTGCGATCTTTTCATTGGCAGAAATAATTGGCTGAGCTGTTGTAAGACAATGAATTATGTTCTACTTTCTGGTAACATCATTAAATATTCCTAAGAAAATCCTGCAGTCATTTGTAAATTTCAGGTGTTTTTCTTTAATGCATGCGTGTCAGTGGCGACAGACCCTCTCCTTGTGAAGGTGTTCAACTTCCCTCTTCCACAAGTATTTATTTGAGCAAAAGCCTGGCTGTGTTTTTCAGAGCAGCTGTGCCTCCTGTTCGTCCTTCTCTGTAAATTGTACAACCACCAGCCTACCTGCACAGGCAGAGCGGGGAAGGCTCCTGCCAGCTGCAGGGGCCCACTGTCAGCTACCCTGCAGCTCCAGCTCCCGTGCAGTTGCCAGGTGTGCATGGCCCGTGTCCCCACCGAGCCCAGAGCCTTTGCACGGAGCTGCAGCCCCCGCCTTTTCCGTGCCTATTTGGAGATAAGGTCTTCCTAAGAACTGTCCAGGCTGTGCTCGGACTTGCGATCCTCCTGCCGCAGCCCCCCAGAGTTCTTGGGTTAGACAAACCTCAGACCACTGCTCTTCCTGTTTCAGTCGTGGGCGACGCCAGGCTGTCCACATGTCTGAGGGGCTCAGTGGGCTGGCCGGTCCTGGCATCATGTGCTTTGTGCCCTCTCGCTCACGCCCAAAGTGCTTTCTGCTGCTGGGTGACGTTCAGCTTTCACACCACGCTCTTTCTCTTGAGCTTAGCTCACAGCTGAACGTGGGACGGCACCATCAGATGTTAGTGTGGGGGAGGGGCTCGAACCTGCACAGGCGTGGGCGTCCTCGTCCAGCGGAGCACCGGATCAGGCTCCCTTCCGGGTTCTTAGCATCGCACTGTGGCCCCGGCTGATGGTCAGCACAGCCTGAAGGCTCTGGGACATGAATCCAAAGCATCCTGGCTCCAGCGCACGTCCCTCCGCCTGCTGACACAGGCCCTTGATCCCACGGGCACAGACTTCCTAGCTCCCACCACTGGCCTGGGGGCCTTGCCAGTGCAAAACGATGGAACTGACCTGTATGGGACATGGACTGTCGTGGGTGCTGGGCCTCTGGCTGGACTGCCAAGGGTCACTCGTGGGCTCTAGGTCTTCAGCTGATCTCATGCAGGATGTTGCTGTGGGATCCTGGCCTTCAACTGAATTGTTTTGTTGTTAGTGCGTGGACAGATTTCCTGCACTCTCTTTGTGTGTGACTCTTTGTGTGACTGTTACACAATAATCTTACAAGTTAAGTGTGCTGTGGTGTATTGTTTTCACTGCACAACCCCGAACTTCAGCACAGACTAAGTTAAAAAGAAGCTTCAATTTATTTTTTTATTTTATTTTATAAAATTAAATCCAAATTTTATTTAACTATTTCAAATTACACATTTCAAATTTCTAAAATGGAATAGAACCATATTGGAATGAAGAAATGGCATAGATGAACACTGACATCCCTTGAAACTCAAATTTCATAGAGGAAAACAATTTATCTATAAATCACATCCCATTATGTAACAAGATAAAATATTTACCTTTGCACTTTGGCAATAGCTATTTTCTAAAGGAATAGAAAAAAATGATTTTGCTATTCTTCAATTAAAAATGGGATTCTATCTTTAGATTGAAAATTTAAAGATCAGAAAAAGCTGTATTTAGTTGTAATGTGATTACCAACACCTCCCCCAAAAAACTCACCGAATAATGTCTTATCAAAATCTCTGTGAAAAAAAAAAAAAAAAAAAAAAAACAGGAAAAAACTACTGATTGGTTAAGGATTTCCAGTAGTTAAAGAGTCTCAAGAAGTATGGATAGTTCCAAACAAATATGTTCTTCACATTTTTAATTTTTAATACTAAATTTTCAAAAAGAAAACTATCACCTATAAAAATGTATCAGCTCAATGTAATTTTACTAACAGCAGGAACTCTAGACCTTCCTTTTCAATTAGTTTACCCTCACTATCAAAAATAAGTTCACCCCTCAAATTAACAGTAATGAGCCTGAGGTATTTTAAATGTGGCTCTAACTCAACCTTCAATTTCTAAGCACCAGTGTGGAAGGAAGTCCACCTGTCAGAGGGCGAGAGCAGGAAGTCCCTTGCTCCCTCCCTGGGTTGAAACTCGCTATTGCCAGGCCAAGTC
>PVJA010021016.1:0-36177 GCA_004027025.1 Myocastor coypus | reverse complement strand
GGTGGATGGATGGATGGATGGATGGATGGGTGGGTGGATGGATGGATGGGTGGATGGACTGGTGGGTGGACAGACAGACGAATGGGTCGATGGCTGAGTAAGTAGGTGGATGGATGGATGGATGGATGGACAGATGAGTAGACAGATAGATGTGTGGGTAGGTAAATGGTGCATGGGTGGATGGCTAGATGGTTGGGCTGACTGGCTGAGTGGGGAGCACAGCAGTGGATGCAGTGTCCAAGGTGGCCACAAGGTGGCGCAAAGCAGCTAGTCCATGACGCAGACCTGTTTCTCCCGCACACCAAGCGTGCCTGTTATGGGAGGGGTAGACGTCTACAGGACCTGGTGAACAGTCAGTGGTCACACAAGAAGGGCTCACTCAGGAGATGCCTGCACAGAAGCCTAGTTCCTGGTGCATGATAGTAGCCACAGGCACAAAGGCCCTGGCTGCTGCAGACATACAGTAGGAGGTGCCACAGAGGGAACACCCACACAGGAGTGCACTTCCTGACACACAGTAGGTGCTCACTGATATCCAGGGCTTAGCACAAATCATTTATTCACACAGCAGCCCAGCTCCTGACACACAGGTGATGCTCACACAGCAGCCCAGGCCTGAGCACATAGTTGGTGCTTACAGAATTGATGCCCACACAACAAACCATTTCCTGACACAGTACTCAAGCACAGGGTAGGTGCTCACAGGAACTCAGGGCTAGGCACACAGTAGGTGCTTACAAAAATGCATAAGCACACAGCAGCCCAGGTCCTGACACAATGGGTGCCCACAGCCTGACACATGGTAGGTGCCCCCAGAAACCCAAGGCTTGACAGTAGGTGCCACACAGCAGCCAAGTTCTCAGCACACAACAGACAGCAGGTAGTCATTGAGGAACGGGACACAGAGGCTGCCCCTGAGCTGCCCTGCAGAGAGTGACACCTGACTGAGGAAAGGGCCAAGCAGAGGAGAGGACTCAGGAACTGGCAAGGGCTCTCAGCGCCCAGTGTCCTGGCCAGGGCTCCCAACCCCCAACAGAGAGTAGCAGCTGAGCCAAGCCCAGAGCCCAAGGAGGGCGTGTGGATCACAGGACAATGGGGAGTGGTGGGGCTGGTCCTCAGGAGGCAGGGACACTGTGGGCCCCGGGAGGGGCAGGGCAGAGGAGGGAACACTCACTATTCCTGCCGCCTTGGCCAGGTCAGGGTTGTTGGGGGTGAAGCTCCCACTGTGGCTGGTGGACACGGTGTTGGGCTTCTTGTTGCTTAGCCCCATGGCATCCATGGATTGGCTGCGACTCCGGATGACCCGCTGGGAGGGCAACACGGGGGTGGAGGAGGTGTGGGTTCCACAAGCCCCAGTCTGGGGAACCCCAGGAGCCCAGGCAATAGGCCCCTCCCCACCAGCTCCACCCTGGGTGACCCCAGGCAGACTCATCCACGTGGAAGGCTTGTGGCTCTGCCCCCAATTGCCAGGTGGCCTGGAGTCGACCAGTCTTCCTGAGCCTCTGAGCCCTCCACACTGCCATGTGAGGAGTCAGAAGCCCCCAAGTCACGGCCACACGTGTACTCGAGAGAGCCCCGGGAAGTCTGTTGCTTTCTTTTTTAGGGCGTCTACGCTCCATTTCCTTCTTTTCTTTCTCCTTTCCTTCTTCCTTCCTTTTTTTCGTTTTCTACCTCTCCCCCACTTCCTTGACCTCTTCAGACTAATCTACATATTCGGGCTGCTTATTATGGAGCAAGGTATTTCACATCCACTCTGCCATATAACTCACCAGGCAAGGCAGGGGCTGTCATTATACCCATCTTACAACAGATGAAACTGAGGCACAGGTGAATTTAGAACCCGTATGCCAAATCCTAGATCCTGAACTGTCGACTCTGCTACCTCAGAAATTCTTCAGTCTAACCTAGGTCCCCTATCTGCCACCTAGTAGATGTGACCCTATAGGAGTTGCCCTTTAAGGCCTTTAGGGCCCTATAGCCACCCCCACCCCAGCCCCACAGGGCTCCTGCTGTGCAGCTTGGTTGACCCCTTTGCACAGAACCACAGCTTCTGCTTGCCGGCTGCCTCAGGAGAGGCTGAGATTCAAGAGGCCTGGCTAGGTATCTGGGTCCTCCTCCAGCAGGTGGACAGGCCAGCAGCATGGAGGCCACAACCTGGGGCTGCAGCCTGAGTGAGTGCAGGCCCAGCCAGGGATGAGGTGCTCCCAACTCCTCTGCCTCTCATCTCATTTTGGGCAGCTGTTGCTAAGGAAGAGCCAGGGTTTTGCGTTGCACTTTTAAACTTATGTTTCACTAATCTAATTGCTTTACAAATAGCTCAACAATTAGATGAGATAAGTGGTCATTACCCCATTACCCTACTCAACAGATAAAGGAGCCAGGCTCAGAGCATGCCCAAACTGTGGGTGTGGGAGCTGGGATCAGAACCAGGGAGTCAGCTCTTAGCAATAAGCTAAGCCAGGGATACCCAGGGTAGGTCACACAGGCCAGGTCATTCTCCAAAGGACACTCAGCCCTCCTGATCCCTTATTTCTCCCCCTCAGTCAAGGCAGAGTTCTCCTCACTTCTCTGCCAGCTCATCTGCCAGCCACAGCCCAGGACACCAGCAGTACCTCGCTGCCACCTGAACTCCAAGCTTAGGAATTTCCAGGTACAAGCTGCCCCAAGCTTAGGCCTCGCCTCCATTATTTCCTCCGAACCAATCAGAGCCCCACTTAATCTCCAGACTCAAACTACCTCACGCAGGCCATACCCCTAGTCTAAACTCCCACCTCTCCACCTCTGGAGGGAAACCTGAGGACAGCCCCTCAACATTGGGCCACGCCCACTCAACTCCAGCCCACCCAGCTCAACTGGCCACGCCCACGTCAGGAATGCCCCTCAAGCTTCACCCATGGTCCCCACACCAGGACTCCACCCCCACAGAATTTGCCTCTCGACATGCCCACATCCTGTAGATTAGCCCAGACCTCCGTTCCACTGGAGCCTTGTCCCTGGACTCCATCCCTGCGCCCCCTCCATTGCCCAGGTTATCCCTGGGAACCTTTTACCTTAAAAGACTCAAAGAAACCGCCTCCGCCCCCTCCGTTTTCCATCTTGTCCTCATCACCGCCCAGGCCCATCATGGACTGACTGTGGATGTGGAGTTCTTCGTACAGCGTCTCCAGGAGGGCAGCACGGGTCCGCTCCTGTGAGCCGGCCATCAGGAGAGAACCTCCTCGTCCTCAGTCCCTTATCCTGCTATCCCTCTCCCCCTCCCGGTTTGAGGGCCACTTCCTCCCAGTCAGTTAGAAGTGGAAGGGCCCAAGCTCCAGGGCCTCATTCAGGCGGCTCCAAGGGCTTAGCAGCTCCCGGGGTTCCTCAGCAAGATCCTGGTTCCTGGCTCCAGGCCCCAGCACCCTCCGAGCACACCATCAGCCTGCCCATCTCGCAGGCCTCGGCCTCTGGCCTGTTTTCTCTCCCTTGAGGGAAGTAGGGCTTCCACACAAAGTCTACACACACACACACACACACACACACACACACACACACACACACACGCTCACAGCCAAAGTCTGACCTGCCTTTTCCCTGTAGGTTGGGGGCAGGAAGGAAATTCTAAACCTGAAGCGGGAAGGCGGCCCCAACTGCCCATGCTTACCTCCAGCTTGGCGAACTTATCCGCTTTGTAGCAAGCATATTCAGCATTGATCAGCTTTGTCAGCAAAAATTCCTGGAACTCAGGCCCCTGGAAGCCCCCATGTGGAGACCACAAAGGAGAGTCAGGAAGGAGAATCAAGGGCCCACACCAAGATGGGTCAGCACTGAGCTCCTGAGCTCTGCCCTCCTGGGGCCCGGGAGTCCCCTGACCCTCCTAGAAGGACCTCTCTGGGGCTCAGATCTCAGCCTTCCACCTGGGAGGGACCCTGTGCCCTTTCACGGCTGCACACCCTTCAGAGCAGCAAGTTCCACACGTGGTAGGGTCAAGGCACTCTCCCACTGCTGTGTCCTGAGGAAGCAGAGCACACTAAGCTGGGCGGTTTCTAAGAGGTGACAGAGACACAAATGCTCCTCTCCCCAAATATTTTAAAGGAAACTGTCAAAAATAGGACCGAAGTGAGGAAAGGCCACTGTCTGCTATGGGAAATGCAGGGATTACTCTGTGGCCTTATTTAAAAAGCAGACAGGCTGAGGCAAAAGGACTGCCATGAGTCCAAGAACCTGGGTTACATATGTGAGTTTAAGGCCCCTCTGGATTGCATAGTGAGACTCTGTCTCTGAAATCAAATTTTGATCAAAATGAAAAAGCCAGGCCGCAGCTTCACGGCGCTTTGGGGCCTCAGGGGACAGAATGTATGTCTTGCCCCAGCCCCCTACCATCCAGTCCTGCGCTGCCCATGCTAGGGCTAGGGGCCACCTCTCACCTTTCTGAACACAGCAGGGTCCGGCAGAGGGGGCCCAAAGAAGGGCACGTCATCTCTCGCGGTGACGGATACCTGGAAGGGAGGACAGCTGTCCCTGTGGAGCCCAGGGCCTGCCCCTTCCCATAGCTGCCAGGAAGCCCTAATTTGCCTCCAGCCCTGTCACTGTGTCATTGAGGCTCTGTGATTGGTTGGTGGGTACATCCTTGTCCCCAGAATTTTAGCTCCTCCACCTCTGCCCTGTATTTGAAAAATGTAGCCGGGCGTGGTGGCGCATGCCTGTAATCCCAGCACTTGGGAGGCTGAGGCAGAAGGATCGGTGTGAGTTCGAGACTAGCCTGGGCTACAAAAGTGAGCTCAAGGCCAGCCTGAACTGCATAGTGAGACCCTGTCTCAAAAAGACAAAAAAAAAAAAAAAAAAAAAAAAATGGGGTCAGGTGGGGGGCGGGGCTCAGGGTCACAGGGGACTGTGAAGGCAGAGGACAGAAAATGACATGGAGAAAGGAGACACCACAAGGGGAGGAGGAGGAGGCCGTAGCCATCTTCTTTCAGTCATGAACTCTGGGAAGCAAGCGTATTCCCCCTCCTCTAAAGTCACCCCACATAAGTGGGAAGAGCTGAGGCTCTCGGAAGCCTACCAGTGAGGCAACGCTAGGCCTGGAGCCTCACTGGCCCCAGCACGGCTCTCTGAGGTCACCCACCTTGTAGAAGGGCCCATCAGGGCCGCCCCCCTCAGCCTGCACCACCACATAGGCGTGCAGGAAGTTGGATGCGATCATGTCAGGCACGAAGGGCGTGTTCTCATCCTGGAAGACCACGGCCACAATGTCGTTTCCGATGTGCCTCTTCCGCTGCAACTGAGCACAGGGCCACCGCAGGCCTTCACAACCTGGCCAGCAGTGAGGAAGCAATGGCCCAAGGGTGGAAGGGCTTGGGGATGGGGCAGAGCACACCCTTAAGGATGTGTAAACCCCCCCCCAAAAAAAAATGTGGTAAGAACTTATTATCTTTTTGTTTTCTTGGTGACTACAAGAAAGAGAAAATCAAAGCCAACAGAGAAGTGACTGCCTACAGCGAACTGTGGTACTCGAACCCTGGTCTCCTGGTTTTGAGGCTCTACTTTTCAGTACTTCTTCTACCTAGACTCCCAAACATGGTCCTTCATTGACCAGACAAGCTCAACCCTCTACGCACTCATGTTGCTACAAAGAACAGAGAATATTCGGAAAGAACAGAAAAAGCCACTAAAATCAAAGAGCAAGTCCTTCTTCTCCTCCCTGGTTAGCAACAGGGCGAGCAGATGGCCCCACAGGAAGCCCGGGAGGAGGCACAAGTGCTTCAGTTCAGCTCCCAGTGCACCTCACCACACAAGGCCTGTGCGGAGCTGTGCTCTCTGCCTCCTCCTCCTTCCGGTCCCTTTACAGCCTAAGCCACCTGATCTCCAACACTTCTGTAACTCAGTCCCTTGCATTTGCCAGGCAAGAGCTTATTCTACTGAGCTATCTCCCCAGCCCCTCCAACACCTCCCGACTCCCACGCCTGCCAACTCTCGATGCCCCCACGTGACCCTGTAAGGCCCCTTGCTCCCCACAAAAGTACCAGCTCAGCTTTACCAGGCCTTTGCTGTCTCCTAGGGCTGGTTCTAGTCACTAACTCTGGGTCCCCTCCTTTATGCTTAGCCACCAGGGAACTGCCACTGCTATCCCCATTTTGTGGATATGGAAGTGCAGGCTCTCCTGGCACCACAGCAGCCTCTCTGACCTGCCCCCTACCTGGGGGGGGTTCATTTCTGTGCCTTCATCTCAGGCCTGGCACAGAGCCTGGCATGATGGACAGTGGGTAGATAAGTTGGGGCATAAGGGGATAGTGGGAAGCAGGTAGATGGGCACCCAGGCTACCTGCTGGGCGTCCCCTTCTGTGTAGGGCAGCTTGGTGGACACATGAAACATGATCTCCTTGTTGCGGAAGTTGCGGTACACGGACTCGGTCCCCGTCTGCCCGTGGGTCACGTCCAGGCCGCCTCGGAACCTGCCCCAGGGCCCCCAGCCCACGGCTCAGTCTCCAGCTCCAGCCAGGCCTCTGTGCAGCCAGGATGGGGCTCTCCCCACCGAGGGCCACGGGCCACACTAGCTCTGTTCTCCCACCCGAAGACTCACCCCTTGAAGTCCTGCAGTTTGACCTTCTGGCCCAGAAATTCAAGGAACTCCACAAAGGCAGGGCTCTCCTCATTGGTGCTGAAGAGCTCTTCCTCGGAGGTCTGGGGGCCATACAGGGGCACAGTCATGGAGCTGCAGCTCCTGAGCACCTCCCCCCCCATGCCCTCAATGGTCAAGTCTAGGGGACGGCAGCAGAAAGGACGACAGACTGTGCTGGCAGCAGCAGGGGCTGTTGCTCAGCTGTCCCTGGGCAGGCCCCAGGGCTTCTGGGAGATTGAGTGCCCCGGTGGCACTTTGTCCTGTAAAGCCTACAGTACCAGGAAGAGGGTGAGGCGGGACAGAGTCAGGGTGGGAAGGAGCACACCTGCCCAAGCTTCTGATAAATGACTCCGAACTTGAAGTTATTGCTGATAACATGTTCATCAAAGGTGACGATGAGCTGGGAAGCCTGTGGGACAGCAGAGGGTACAGGGACGCTGCATTGCATGCAGCCGTTTACTAAGTTCTCCCCACATGCCCAGTGCTGCCTGGATTATCCGTGATCCTCAAAGCAAGCCCAGTGGAGAGGGGGAGACACTCCTCTGGCCCCTCTGCATCTTGGTTGCAGAGAGCTACAGCAACCTGCCTCAAGTCATCAGCCTGCAAGTATCTGCAGGGCAGGGACACAGCCCAGACCTGCTGGGCTTAGGACTGGCCTGGAGTCCCTGGCCTGCTATGGCTGAGGCCACCCCCATTGCCGTCTAGCACTCAATTCTCTACTTACTGACAGGTTCTGGCCCTAACGTGAATTGCTAAAATCATTGTGGTGGTCATCTACCATGGCCGATATCCTTAAAACAAAAGCCCATCTTCCAAGACCACCTCCCCCTTCTTTTCCAACTGAGCCCAGGACATAACTTACTTCCACCCTTCCCGCTGCCTCAGGAAAGACCCCCAATCAGCTCCCTCAGGCCTATCTAAACATCCCTTCCAAACTCAACCCCTGGCAAAAAGCCATAAAAGCCTCAGCCTCCCTTGGTTCCAATCAAGAGAATTCCTCATCCTTCCCCGCATTCTGTCTGCGTCCTCAAAGAAAATAAAGCCCCTTTCCCTTTTTCCTTCTGCTTGTTTCTCTGCTGCACTGAGTACCTGAAAAAAACTATTACTTAGCACACCCATCAGTCAAGCCCCACCAACGTGCTGAGGCTCCTTGCATAGGCCTCTAGGAATCTCTCTCCTGGGCCTGCAGGGGCTCGGATTTCCCTCTGTAATGAAGAGGTGGGCCCTGACTTTTGAGGGTCTACTCCTTCCAAACATATTTCTCAGTTCCAAACACCTCTCAGGGACTTCACTCTACTCCAGATTGCAGCCAGCATCCACAAGGGCTTCTACATCATTCAGGGACCACCTCTTCCAGGAAGGGACCCTGCCTGGTTGGAGAGAGAAGCCCCTGCCACTAGTCCTATGCTGCCACAGTGTCTGGAGCCAGCAGGTAGCACCAGGGCTGGAAAGGAAGCATTTATGGAGGTTCCTTCTGAGGTCAGAAGACAAGACCACTACAAAGAGACGTGACCCAGGGAGGGTCTGAAGCACAGGCTGCCTTGGGAGGATCCCCAGGCAGTAGTGAGTTTCCAGGCCTGAGGGCTCTGCCTATGAGAAAGACACCCCTGGGTACAAATGCAGTCCTCCTTATCTGCTGTGCACCTTTAAGACTTCTCTGTGCTTCCTCTTCTGCAGACTGTGGACTTGGCAGGGGTATTGTGAGGGTCACAGAGAGACTAAGGGAAATATGTGACATAGCAGGAACCCTCAGCGACATACCCAACCACCCTCAGCGAGCAGGCCCCAGAGCCAGTTATACCTTGGGGTAGAGCACAGGGTAGAATCGGTCCACATTGACATCTTCACACACCAGCTGCAAGAGGAGACCATGAAAGTCATTAGGGGGGGCAAGGAGACAGGAGGGGGCTCTGGCTTCAATGGCCAGGTCCAGGGACAGCAGCAGAAAGGAGGCCAGGTTATGCTGAGGATACCAGAGGCGGTTGTTCAGCATGCAGTTCAGAGAACTGGGGCCCCCTGGGGCCTGAGGTGCTATGGAGGGTCAAAAGACACAGGAAGGGACAGGTGCCTAGGGCATGCACACACAGCAGGAAACAGTAGCAGGTAGGGCCACAGAGACTGGCTGCAGTGCACAGCGTGCAGGGCTGCAGCAGCAGCTGAGCATGTGCTGGAGCCAAGCTGCAGCCCACAGCCCCTGGGGTGCTCAGCACCCAAAGTGAGGGGCGCTGATGCCTCACCTTTGCCATCTGGACCACATTGGGGAATTCGGTAAGGCAGGAGATGGGGATAACATCGTGGTATGTCCGGCACTTAGTCCTGCGAGTAGAACACCACATAGTGAGGGGCTGGGCAGTGGAAGAGGGAAAAGAGGTCCTGCCGCAAAAAGACCAGAGCGGGCAGACCAGAGGGAGGACCAAGGGTGACAATGGACAGCAGGGCTGGCAGAGCCACTCACTTGCTGTGTGACTTGGGGCAAATCCCAACTCCTCCCCGGGTCTCAATATGGGGAGACAGTAAAACAAGGTGGGTGATCAGAGTTTAGACCTCAGCACCCCTTGCGGTCCTCGAGTCCCCCTGACACCGCCCTCACCTGAGCAGCAGCCGCAGGTGCTCTTGGTCCCCGATGACATCATACTTGAGGGAGAAGACCAGGTGGCCGAGGGCAGCGTCCAGTGAGTAGTAATTGAAATGTTCCTGTGTGGTGCGGTGGAAGAAGGGTGAGGCCAACCTTGGGGCTTCCAGAAACCAAAAACCCAGGTCATGCCAAGATCAGGGCCTCTGCCGAGCAGCAGGCATCCAGGCTCTGCATCAAGTAGAACTACGGCTTACCAGCAGGGCAGCTTGCAAACGGCACCTTACCTCTCTGTGCCTCACTTTCCTACTCTGTGAAATGGGAGTGAGGACACCTACCCTGAGATGGCCAAGACTAAAGAAAGTAAACTGCTTGGTACCGATGCAGTGTTCAGTCAGTGTCTCTAGCAACTTTGCTCTCTCCTGCTCAGCAAAGTCAGGGCCACACATATACCTACAGAGCTGTCTCCTGGCCTCTGTGCCCTCAGATGTGACACACAATAGGTGCCTAATGAAGTAGAGGGATGGATGGAAGGACAGACAGAGAGTGAACCGACTAGCTGATTGCCCAAGCTGTGGCTGTGTGGCCCCTGAAGCCAGGGCTTGTGGGAAACAGGAAGTGAAGCATCTAGTAGCACACAGGGCACTGACCAGGCAGGTTCCCGCCCTTCTGCTTCCCCTAGAGAAGAGGGCAAGGACTGTGAAGAGGCACTCTACAAGCCTATGGAGGGGCTGTGACAAGGACAGCGCCCGCAGATGGAAGCTCAGGCCTGGCACCTCCAGCTAGGGACATCGCAAGGCTAAGGGCTAAAATGTAAGAAGGTGCCACCCCAGCCTGACCCTGGGCTCCCTCTGTGGCCCCAGCCCTGTAGGCGGAGCTGGCTCTTCAGCCACGCCCATCCTGGGAATCATCCTGGAGGCAAATCCTGTTTAAACATGAACACCTGTGCTGAGACCACAGCCAGAAGAGGTGGGGGCCAGAAGATGTGTTCACAAATCAAGAGTTCAGAGGTCCTCTGAGTGGACCTGGGACAGAAAGAACCTGAGGCCTGCCTAGGTACACAGGGGCAGAAACCCCCAAATGCCTGGCACTGCTTACAGAGAAGCATAAAGCATTTAGCAAGAAGACCAAGGGCAGGGGAGTTTCCTTGACCCTTTCTCCCAAATCCAGAGGATTCCAGAGGACACAGTGGGACCTGGGCTTGGAATTCCAGGGTATCAATCTCCAAAGTCACTCTCCAACAGAGCCCAAAAGCCACCCTCACTGGTACCCCACCCGGAGCCAGGAAATGGCCCGGCTCTCTGCCAGCTGTTGGGGCTCCCTTTCCTCTGTCTGCTAACCTAGCCCTAGTCACTATGTCTCCTCTCAAATTCCGCCAAGCCTACCACCTTCATTGGTCACCCATCACTCCTACAGCAGACCATAGTGCCAACTATGTGTGGGGCACACATGGTAGCCGGGAGTCCCCCACCTGCCAGGACACAATCTGCCTCTGGACAGAGGGTGCCTGGGATACCCAAAGGGCTCATCTAAGAGATAAAAACCTCCAGTCATGCTTGTGCTTATCCCTGGGCAATGGTTCCTGAACCCACATGGGTTAGTGTGTGTATCCTGGGAGCATGGGTTAGTCCCCACCACAGTAGAGCCCTGACTCCAATGGTTAACTTTAGCATTTCCCAGGGTCAGGTCACAGAGCTTGTTGACCACATACACACACACACACACACACACACACACACACACACACACACACACAGAGCCCAATCCTCCCAACAGCATGTTTTTGGATTTTTTAGACAGGGTCTTGCTCTGTAGCCCAGGCTGGCCTCAAACTCAAGGTGATCTTCCTGCCTCAGCCTTCCGAGTACTGGGAGTACAGTTATGTGCCACCCCATCCAGCTCCCACAGTACATTTTATCAGCAGGTCTGCCAGAGCTGGTTCAAGCCCAGGCTCAGTAACTGGGACCTCAACTGACTCACTCCATTTCTCTGCACCTCAGCTTCCTCTTCTGGGAATGCAGGGTAATCTCATTCTCACACAGGGATTAGGAGGATGGAACAACAGCCGTGGCTGACCTTGTGTTTACTATGTGTCAGACACGGTTTCGCATGCTTCATGAGTACTTGCGGTGCCCCCAGTTTGACAGATGAGGAAGCAGGCTCAATGATAACTAACCTGCCCAGCATATCACTGTCACTACAAGGGACAGCCTAGATTCCTACCCAAGCCACAAGGCTCCCTAACCCATGGTATGCTCCCCTACTTTGGCTGTCAGCTTCACATCCAGCACCCACAGCCTCCCCTACTAATTCCTGAGAATACCCTTGGGTGTTGATCCTTCAAGTTCTTACTCGGCAGGGTCTGCTGCAGGGCTGTGGTTACATCAGTCCCGGTCAAGATGTCACATGCCTGTATCCTCCCAGCCCCCACTCCAAGCTGCCCAACATCCAGCCTGGGTCCGCTGTGTTTACTGCTGTGTATACTGGCTACCTAGGAAAGGGCAGCTGAAGACAACGGTAGCTCACTATTTGCTCACCTTGATAAGCAACTACCCTGCTGGAGATGTCATTCCAAATAGCTTACAAGCATGGTCTCATTAAAGCCCTGCAGCAACTTCAGAATGGGTGTCCTTACTGAAGTTTCTTCAGAAGTGGAAACTGAGGTACACCAAAGTTAAGCAAGATGCCTGATGTCCCATGTGGTGGGTAGCTAAGCTCAAACTGGTAGTCTCTGCAGTTAACCATCACGGTGTCCTACTGCTTTTGCAATAAATGTTTATTGAATGAATGAATGAATGAATGAACATGCATGTTCCCTGGAGTAGGAATGCGGGTTCTGGGGTTGTCACTAGGCCCACCCAAGAGTTCTATGGTCTCCAGGAGGCTGTGTTGCGACCCACCACAACAAAAGCCAGCTACTCACCTTGCCAAGAAAGTGCTTTCGGTAGATGCGGGCTGTGGGGTTACACTCAAGCTTCACCTTGGTCGTGGGCGACTGCAGTGGCTCTGTCTCAGGAATGCTGGTGATTTCATGGTTGGTGCCTTCAATCCAGTAGCCCCCAAACTGGGGCAGCAGAATGAGCGGAAAGGGCCCTTCTCGTCCTAGGACCTGAAGTGGGGCTTTGCTGAAAGGCACTCTGGACAGCACCCCACTAGGGATCCCAGAACAACCTCCAATTCAGGTTGGGGGTTCTTCTGTGGTGGCTAAGGGGTAACACAGGACAACCTGGCACTGTTATCCCCAAGGTTCACAGTTAGCTCCCTGGAGCAAAGGGTAACTGCTACAGCCCTGTCCCCAGACCCAGCCACACTGTCCCTTGCCCTAGTCTCAACAGATGGGGGCAGGCAGGCCAGAGAGCTGGGCGCAGTGGCCTGCCCAGGAGGCTGACATTTGGATCAGAAAGCCTAAGGGCTCCAGTAGACTCTGAAGTCTAGGCCTAAAAACAGAGCCTCTAGCCCCCAAGGCAAAGCTTGCAGTCAGGCTGCTGGGAGGGAGGAGGGACCCAGGTGTACAGATGGCCTGCATGAGAACCTCCCCAGGATGCAGGCAAGGGTGGGCTCCGAATCCAGCTGGGTACCTCATGGACACTTGGGTAGGGAATGTAGTCTTCCTCCGTCTGCAAAATATAAGCAGGCAGAGGCTCAGGTGGGGTGGGGCCCCAACAAACACTGTTCAGCCAGCCCTGGGGGCCAGGAGTGGGCACACAGGGCCATGGCCTCAGTCCTCAACTTCAGCATAACACAGGGGATTGGCCCAGATTGCCCTCTACAAGGCAGGGCAGGAGTAGGCTAAGCTTACCATCCTGACATCATTGGAGTGCCTTCTACCTGGAGAAAGGATGTTCCCTGCTGCCCCTATGAACCACCTAGGGGCTTGTTAGAGGCTACTCCCCACCCACAGTTTCACATGCAGGGGTCTAGTGCCCCCCTCAAATGCCAACTGTAAGGCGAGGTAGCACCAACACT
This sequence comes from Myocastor coypus, assembly GCA_004027025.1. Taxonomy (NCBI): domain Eukaryota; kingdom Metazoa; phylum Chordata; class Mammalia; order Rodentia; family Myocastoridae; genus Myocastor; species Myocastor coypus. The sequence goes on along the minus strand of PVJA010021016.1, from coordinate 23,044 downwards.
ATCTGAGAACCAGTCAGCCTGAACATAGCAGGAAACGTCTTTTGACCTGGATCCATTCCTCCAGAGCCAGATGTTGGTCTGTGGGGTCCTGAATCACCAAGAACCATGTACCCTTCTAGAGGAGTGGCTGAAGAAATAACTCTTGGCCCAGACAGGAGTAGGGGGTAGGAGCCCCTTCACTGCCAAGGTCCCAGCAGGAGCCTTCCTGCTGAGCGCAAGTCCCCAGGGAAAATGCCTAAGGGATAAGCCCTGGAGCAAGGGGCAAGAATGGTGGTACAGGCCAGGAGAAGCTGCCCTGAGGCCCAGGTATGGCAGGAAGACTCCTCATATCTCAGAGCTCCTGGAGCAGGAACCTGGGCACCCTGCTTCCACAGGCTAGCAGCTGGCACACAGGAGGCTCCTTCAGAACAGGAAGCTGTGGCACTTCCCAGACCCCACCCCCCAGCACACAGTCTGCTCCAGCAACTAGGCCTGGCCCACCTACTTTGAGGGGTGGTGGGAAAGAGCATCGCTGTTCATCCATCCTGCTCCCCTGCAAGAGAAAGCAGCACCCCGTTACCCCCACCCAGGCCTGCTGCCAGGTGTCCTCCCTGATAGGACCTTGCATCCCCGCTGTGCAGAAGGGAAAACCTAAGCCCCACCACCCCCAGCAACGTGGGGATGCTCCTCAGGCAGGCCACCACACGGCTCATTCCTCCGGCCTCTCTGGAGGGCTGCAGTCCTGGCCCTCAGCAGCAGAGGTCGGCTGGAGGTTCTATACGGGACGCACGTGCTGCAGGGAGTGGGGGCAGGGGTGGTGTGCACGCCTGCTTGTGCAAGGCATGTGGGAGGGGGCGACTACATCAATGCAGATATGCAAGGGGGGGATGGGGATGAAAGGCTGAGAGAGAAAGGAAGGGGGGCACTGAGAGCAGGGCTTGGCAGGGTGAGCTGAAATCAGCAAAAGGCCCCTGTCCTGGTACACCTCCTGCCCACCTCCTGTTCACCCATGTACCCATGCAAAGGACAGACAAAGGCCAATGAGAGCAGGGCTGGGGTGTGAGGGGGCCAGGGTGAGGCATGGGACAGAGCTGCGCTCGGGCTGCCTGGCTCATAAGCACTTCCCCCACCTGCAGCACAGCCTCTAGGCTCCTGGCATCTCTCCCACCTCCATTCCGCAAGAGGGTCCTGCGGCGCCTGCAATGCATCTCATTGGGTAGGAAGAGTGTGTGGGTATGGGGGTGAGTTGAGCTGACCGCGGCTCTGTGGGGACCTACGCAGGGATGGGAACTGGAGCCTGGATGGGTCTCCAGGTCAGATAGAGGCGGGGTATGACCAGCCCACTCCAGACAGAGGACTCTGAATTGCTGGCTGCCACTCTCGGGTCCTGGTATGGTCTACTGAAGGCCTCCAGCATGTCCTCAGAGAGGTGTGGGGCTGGGAAGATTGAGAGGGCCCGCCATTGCCAGCCCTGCAAGGTCTTTGGCTCCCCCAAACAGGCTTCTGTAACTTCCTCACCTGCATCTTTTCAATCATCGCAAACAGATCAGTGTTCTGCAACAGAGGTGGGAAGATCACCATCAGTCCTGAGGTGGCCTGGCCAACCATGCCCGGCCGGAGGGGTCCCCACCCAGGTGAGCCACTGAGGTACCAGGGAGTGGGAGGAGAGGAGGGTGCAGTGTGGGAGTGGCTTCTGGGCAACAGAGCCCACACACTGACCAGCTGTCAAGTGAGGTGAGCCCCCCCAGCACAGGTCTTGGGGCCCTAGCAGCCCACCCATCCTCTAAGGAAGGAGGCTGCCGCCCTGGGCAAAGCCAGATCTCCCCCCAGGCACTGCAGGGTCCACAATGCCTGGATCGGCACACAGAAGAGAGCCCCTGGTCCTAGCTCTAAAGATAAACCCAGCCAGAAAGAGAGGAGAATCCGTGGTTCCACCCAACTCTCCTGGAAGCCAGCCAGCCAGCCAGCCATAGGCCTCTGCTCAGGCAACCTACCCTTCCCCCAGGCAGGGTAGGCAGGGGGCTCTTTGGGTGAGAAGATGCCCAGTGGGCCTCCACAGGTTCATGAGCTCACACAAATCATGTCACACTGGAGCTGGCCCTCCCAAGGCTAACCTGGGTACACACAGGGTTAATCCAGCGTCTGCCAGCTGCCTGGCAGCATGGGCCTCCCCAGCGCCAACTTTCTACAAGCCTGCCTAGAAGGTGGCATCCCTGATGGCCAGTGACTGGCAGGGGCTAGGGGCTGGGCCTGGGAAACCCCCAGAGCCTCCAGGATGGTGCCCCTCCCTCAGTCCTTCCAATGTTCAATTCAGCCAGTTCCTGCTGCCTGGTGGAGGCATTACCTGAGCTCACAGACATGTGTTAGGACATTGTACACTAGGAAACACACACAAATCTATGGAATCTGTGCATTGTGATTCTCAGAACCACACACTAACACACAAACGTAAATGTTGGCACCCTGAGTTATACAACAGCACTTATACCCACACACAGGTTCATGTACTACAAAAGACACATAAATACAAATGCACACCTACACCTATGTTGAAGATCTGCACACAATGTTACATAAACACCATGAAACCACTCTCCTATCTGAAACACACTGCCACACACACTCCCAAGAGCAGGCAGGTGTTCAGAAACACAAACACAGACACCTGCCTCCGCCAGCTACAAACCCCCTTTCCCTAGTAGGGTCACACATACACCCTGTAACAGCCACAACAAACATCTCAATGTGACAAATTTTAAGAAAAGGCCAACGTAGGGGTTGTCAATCTTCACAAGCCAATACGTCTGTCTGCCTCCACAATCTCCCACCACCACACATACACACACAATCCTGGTGAAGGTCACAAGACACAAATGCCACCTCATGTGCACACTCTGAGGCCTGTCCACAGAATGAGACCCACCCTGGAAGGTCCACCGTGGTCACTTCTTACCATAACCAGCACTTGTGAGTTTGGGAGAGACAATACCACTGGTTGACAGCTACAGGAGATGTCACAGACACACACTTGCAGTCCAGGGAGACAAACACACATGTCAACTCAACACGGTGACACACTGGCATTTGTTGGGCTCAGGACACAGCCTCCAACCTGTTCCTCCCATGAGATACAACAGCATGGGCACCCCACTCAGGTGACCAAACAGCCAGGGACAAAGCCACGACATGACGCCTTGCTGCATCAGGAATCACAGCCACATAAACACTGACACATGCTACCGTCACCCGGTGTGTATACACAGCAACAGTAACACCCACAGTACAGCCTTACGGATAGCAACAGACACCCGGGCACATGGTGAAAGGAGGCTGGGAATGATGTGGCCCAGATAGGGGGGCTCCTCACCTTGGGCATCACCACCCCAAAGTTACAGCGTGATGTTCAGGACCCAAGTCAGGGACAAGGAAGGGGAAGGGGTCACTCACCTCACACACACACACACACACACACGGTGTCACTATAGGAACAGCAAGCTGCCCCTCAGTTCCTGAACAGTTGCAACAAGAGCACAAGTCCTGACCCTGGGTAGGGGGTGTACCCTCCCCTGCGACCGCCATCTGGTGTCAGCCCAAAGGCCAATACACCCGCCCTGGCTCAGACTCCGCCTGCTGCGGTCTTCAAAGTTTAAGTCGGGCTGTCCGGCCCCGGAGTTCCCTGGGCCAGGCCGCCTCGGACCAGTCCTCACCTGCCAACCACCCCCCGCGGGCAGCGAGCCCCTCCGCGGGCGGCCGGGGGGCGCTGGGGGCCGCGGCTGCGCCATCCCGAGCCCGGCCTGGCCCCAGCGGAGCTTCAGCTGGCCCGGCCGGCTCCGGCCCGCGCGTGCCCCGGCCCGGGCCCCGCAGCGCCGAGCTCCCCGCTCCCGGCTCCCGCGGCGGCTGAGCTGCCAGCGCTGGGCTCACCAGGCGGCCGGGCCCCAGAGGGCGGGGCGCCAGGTACGGGTGGCGCGGGGGCGGGGCCGCGGCGACGGGGCGGGGATACTGAAGCCCCGCCCCATCCCGCTCCTGGGCAGCCGGCCTGCTGCCGGGCCCTGACACTGCGCCTGCGTACTCGGGCCAGGTTTCTGGGGGCTTCAGATAGATCAGTCTTCTCCGTGTATACTCCTAGACTCTAGGGGTCCTGCTTTGGGGCGTCAAGGATGAGGTTCTGGGGATAGGCTGTGGAGCCGGCCAAGAAGAGGACGGGTTACCTCGGAGAAAGGACTTTTCTTGAACAGTTGATGCTGGACCCTGCACATGTCCAGTCATGTTGTCATAACTGAAGAAGTACAGATGCTATCTCCACTGTACAGATAAGGAAACTGATTCTAAAAGGTGAAATAGTTTGCCCTAGACAGCTAGGAAAACCGGGTGCGCAGGGAAGTACTGAGAGAGACCTGTACTTCCAGGTCTGTTCTCTCCCCCTTCCTTACTCCAGTGTATGACAGGAGCTGGCCTGTACCCAGTGCTCCCCAAGCCCTAACTGCCACCAACCCCAGAGGAGATTGCCACAGTGCCACAGTGACGTGAAGGCTGCCTGGGCCCCGTGGTAGGGAGGAAAAGGGCTCAAGCAGGCTTCAGGACATGTGAGTTCTAGCTCTGGCCTTGCTACAAGCTGCTGATTGATACCAGGGAATCTTTGCCATCTCTCTGGATCTCAGTTTCCCCATATGTAAAATATAAGGCCTGTGCAGAGCTGGCCCTGAAGTGTGTCCTGGCTGGGTTTACCCACCTCCGCCTCTAGACAGATGCTGGGAAAGTGGCAGTGTCTCCTGAGCTGTGGCCAAGTCACCCTGCTGCTTTGGGTGCTGCAAAGGTGAAGCCTCCCGACAGCTCAGCACCAGACCTCTCTGCACCTTCCCAGAAGAGCTGCGTGCAGCTGCATCTCCAGGGCCAGGGGCTTCTGGAAAGAAGGCGCTGCTGTACTTTCCTTCCCCCAGCTCTCCCCAGACCTGGCCCTGGGTCAGGTTTGAGTCTGGAGAGCCGGTGGGAACTCTGGAGATGTGCGTTCCAGACACAGAGTAGCAGCTTTGGTTTTAATAATTAACAGCAGCAAATATTGATTTACAGAGCCACTTCCAGGCCTGCACACTTCCGGGCACTCATTGAAATGCAGCCAGAGGAACATCATTCCCACACTAGCCCCAGAGGAGGCAAGAACTTCAGGATGCAGGATGTAGCTGTGTGCACGGAGAGCTGTTGTGATTCTTTGTGCATTGGAATGTTTGGGTATGTGCATTTTTGGGTTCTACACATAGATCTCATGCATATGTACATGCACAAACATGTGTTTTGTGTCTGCGATTATGTTCTGTACTAGGCGTGGGTAAGTTGGGCATGTACACGCGTACAAATTTGTTAATTCCCGAGTGGAGAAACCTGTAGAGGGGAGGGGAGCTCAGTGTCAGTTCAGAGGTGACTCCTTAAAGAGAAGAGAACAGGGAACACCCCCTCTGTGTATTCTGTTTGGCCCTGGGAATGTAATGGTGCTTCTATGGTCAGCTTTCTATGTTCTGCCTTCCCGAGTATTTTTATAGGCATCAGCTGATTCCTTGTCTGTGACATAGGTGAGGAAGCAGGCTAGGAAAGGCCAGAGATCTGCCCACCGGCTTGGGGAGGTCACTTGTCCCTCAGACTGGTTCCATGATGATTATAAGTATGCTCAGATTTGAGGGTACCAGGGGAAGAAATTGGGAATGTGTCCCAGGCCTAGGTTTCCGCACCCACTTCTTACTCACTGGGGACCCCAGAACCGTTCCATCGCTCTGAGCCTAGTTTCCTTCCCCGTCAGAGGATGGTGATCACAAGCCTGCGTCTTAATTCTGGGGAAAGGTGAACTGGGGGGTGGGGGTGGGGGCACCCACTGCTTGAGCTGCATTGGCCAAATGGATGCTGCCAGACTGGGTGGAGGCCAGGAAAGCTGAGCAGAGGCAGCTCAGCACTAATCTAGGAAGATCCACCCCAGGCTGCCTGGGCAGGCAGGACCATGGGCTAGGGGACTACAAACCCTCTTCCAAGATGGGACTACGGAAGTCCAAGGAGGAGAGCCTATCACCAAATGCCCAGGGGCAGAAGGGCTGGGAGAGTCATCCATGACCCCAGTTGCTCTGGTGAGGCGTTGCCACGAAGTCACCCTCTTCCTGCTAAGGCCCAGGACCCCTAAGGCCCAGCCTTGCATTGTTTCCCCAAGCAGAGAAAGGCAGAGGCAGCCCCAGAGTCCCATTCTGGTACCACCAGCACCTCCACTTGGGACCCTCATGCAGGAGGCAGTCCCACATCCTCTCTCCGGGCCCAGAAAAGGGCCCTGGGCCTTGCTCCAGGCTACAGCCCTGGTGGAGAAGCCAAGTAAATCCTGCTTCTACTATTTCCTGGCTGTGTGACCTTGAATAGACCCCTTCACCTCTCTGGGCCTGTAGACTCTCATTTGGAGAAGGCCTGCCCCCCCCCATGGGTTGGTGAAAGGACCAGAATACACAATGTTTATTTATACATTTTTACCAACTACAGAGAACACCACAGAAGTAAGTGACTATTATCTTTGCATCCTATTTTTTTTTTTTTTTTCAGTACTGGGGATTGAACTCAGGACCCTGCTCTTGCCAGACAAGCACTTATTCCACTGAGCTATTTCCCCACCCCTTGTCCTTGTGCTAGAGAGGTACGAGCCAGGTGCTTATTTATTTACTTATTGGTTACTTGAGGCGGGGTATCCCTGTGCAGTTCAGAGTGGCCTTGAAGTCACTGTACAGCTCAGACTGGCCTCAAACTCATGGGGACCCTCCTGCCTCAGCTTCTGGGTGTTGGAGTGACAGATGTACACCACCATACCTGGCCCTTTACTCTGGCTGGACCATAGCATCCAGTCTTGGCTGGACCATAGCCAACCTGCAGGACTTTGGGTGAGTACACCTCCCTCGGCCCTGTCTTAGCTGCAAAATGGGACTAATAACAGTGGCTATGATGGTACTTAGCTGGAGGATGTGTAATGGTACTGCCTGGTGGTCACTATGGCGTTCCATCTTTTTTTTTTTTTTTTTTTTAGAATTTTTATTTTATTTATTATTATTTTTTTCTTGTTTCAGAACCCTTGTTTGCTTATTCACTCATTTTCATGGCCGGCTCAGCCCGCCCTGAGCGCAGGGCTGGCGCAGCATGTGGTGCCGGGGATCGAACTGCGGTCCCTGAAGCCACCCAAGCTTCCCCAAGCAGGCACTTTAGACCACTGAGCCATCCCGCCAGGCCCCTATGGCGTTCCATCTTGACAACGGCCTGTGAAGCTGGTCATGTCATCCCACCTGACATACAGAGGATGGTGACGGGGACGCTGATGGTGACTTTGAAGAAGAAAATGAAGGCCTGGCTGATCCGTGCCTAGTTTTACTAACAAAGCTGTCCCTATCTCCCGGGTCCCACCTCCCACACTGCACAGGGCAACAGGGCCCCAAGGGCAGCAGCTTGACCCCAGAAGAACCTCCCCACTCATCCCTTGCTGCCTCTCTCAGCACTGGTATGGAGGACACTCACCTTGGGGCACAGTGAAGCAGGGTGGGAGGGAACTGAGTCCACTCGTGATAGGTCTAGTGCCTGAGGGATGCGCCGGGTCTGCCCATCACTCTTCCTGGAGGAGAAAGAGTCTGAGGTCAGAGAGAGCCCCAGGTCGGGAGACTTGGAGTTCTTGGGGAAAGAGGCATCTTAGGGTGGATGTCATGGAGGGCTCCCTGGAGGAGGGGGCCTTCCTGAGCAGGCCTGCCGTGCTGAGCCTCCTCCCAGAGATCTGGGTTTACACAGGGTCTCTCCCCACAGGTCCTCTCTCCAGGAGCCACAGTCCATTCTGTAGACTGAGGCCAGGACAGTGAGGGTTACTGCAGACAACCAAGACTTCTGGACAAATAGGGTGCTCAAGTTTATGGCTCCTAGCCAGGTGTGGTGGTGCACACCTGTAATCCCAGCACTCGGGAGGCTGAGGCAGGAGGATCAGTGCAAGTTCGAGACCAGCCTGGGCTACAAAAGTGAGCTCAAGACCAGCCTGAACTGCATGGTGAGACCCTGTCTCAAAAAGACCAAAAAAAAAAGAAAGAAAGAAAGAAAAAAAGAAAAGATTATGGCTCCTGTGTGAGCCTTTGGGGAGATGGCAGCCTTAGAGTCAATAGGCTACCATGCTACTGCTACTACTGATGACCGTAACTGGCGCTCACCAGGCCCATGATGTGACAGGTCTGCACCAAGCCCTCTGTCCAGCCTGAGGGCACTGCCTTCTCACCACATTGGAATTCCTGATTTACAGATGAAGACTCAGAGGGACACAGAGGCCACACAGCTGGCCCTCAGCAGAGCTGGCACCTAGCCAGGACCTGTTTGGCTCGAACCTGGGCTCTACCCATATCACAGTGCTCCAGGAGTGACAGTACCTGGCCCCCTAGAACACTGCTGAGACCACCACCCCAGCAAGGAGAGAGGAAGTACCCCATTGGTTCCCAGGATCCAGGCAGCCAGGGGCTGGGTGAGCATGCCTGGCTTCCACCGCTGCCGAGGGCCACCCTGACGTGGCTGCACCTCCACCCGGCACCCATCAAGCAAGGCTGGTCCTGCAGGGGTGAGTCACCCTCCAGACGATCCTCAGTAACCTGTGGCAGGCTTGAGTCAGGCAATGGTAGGATGCCACGCCCCATAGAAACCTGCCCAGGAAAGTGAAGCCAAAGGAGTTCTCAGCCCCTCTGGGACTCCCCCAGCCAGCCGCAGCCCTGCTTGGCTCCTTTACCTCCCAGAGGCACTGGCATCTTAAACCCAGGGTCTACACTGCCCAGTGCTTGACTCAAAGAGGATGGATCAGGTGGCGGTGGCATTCCAAGCCCATGGCATTAGTGTAGGTGGACAGGATACACTCAGGCACTGACTGGAGATGTATGAGTTTCAGCCTCAGTTTCCAAAAAAATTCCTCACAGAGATTGGGCAGCTTATAGGCATTCAGCCAGTGAATACCTCCCTCCTTATTCACTCACAGTAAACTCTGGCTCCCCCAGTGAGTGTCCTATTACATAGGTGAATGAAGGCATGAAGGTTGGCAGTAGGGAGCCATTGAAATTTGTAAGGGAGTATCCTAAACACAACTTAAAAACTACAGGACCCACTGACATGGAGAGAAATGGAGATGGGGACTGAAGCCCCCCAGAAATGTGTGAATGAACTCCATGGGAACTCCTTTGAGACCTGTATGCCTAGACCTAGGTCCCATAGAATACGCTGTCACCGTGAGGCTGGTGACGTTCATCTCCATTTCAACAGATGGAGAAACCTGAGGCTCAGAGAGGGGAAGCTATCTCCTTAGCCAGTGGGAGAGTAGAGCCTGAGTTTAAAGTATAGGCCCTAGGGCTGGGGAGATACCTTCGTGGCACAAGTGTCTCCCTGGCAAGTGCAAGGTCATGAGTTCGAACCCCAGTCCCGCAAAAATAAAATAATAAAGTAAAGTAAAGTAAAAGCACAGGCCCTTGAGGAAACAAGCAGAGGTTGCCCAGAGGCCATTAGGCCCACAGTTAAAGGCTAAGTGAGGCTGATTGTCCTCGGTGGGGGGATGCAATCCTGATGTGGCCTTGCCAACTGAGAGGTTGGTGCCACCCTGGTCAGGCTGGGTTAGCAGTACCCTCTATCTTCCCTAGGTCAACTTTACTAAGGCCAGTCCCTCTGGCACAGGCCCAGGGTGGCCTCTCAAGGCTCAGAGGCCCTGGTGGCCATGTGAGACCCCACCCACCCAGCTTGCTGGCTCTCTGGTTGTTGGCCAAAGTCCTGTCCCACCCAGGCAGCACTCAGCCCCTCACAGGCAACACCACCTAAAAAGTCACTACTGAGCCCTAAAGAGCAGGGGGAGGGCAGAGCTCCAGGATGGGGATAGAGGAGGAAATGCCGTACCCAGCCCTGAAGGGCTACAAGAAGGACATCAGTGATGGAGCCACTGCCCACCTGATGCATGCATAACTGCCCTTCATCCTCACAGCCCCCCAACGAGGCACGTGCTCAGAATTCACATCAGGAAACCGAGGTTCCGAAAGGTCGCACAGGCCCAAGGTTGTACAGTTAACGAGGCGGAGCAGGCCATCTGCATCCAGGTCTGTTGACTCTAGAGCCAAGATCTCAACTTTGGTTTTTTTTTTTTTTTTTTTTTTTCTTGTCTTTTTGAGACAGGGTCTCGCTATGCAGTTAAGGCTGGCCTTGAGCTCACTTCTGTAGCCCAGGCTGGTCTCGAACTCATACTGATCTTCCTGTCTCAGCCTCCCAAGTGCTGGGATTACAGGCGTGAGCCACCACACCCGGCTTAAGATCTCAACTTTGTAAGGCCAACTCTGTGGACGATCACATGGACTCTGCCCAACCCAAGTCAGCTATGTGTGTGTGTGTGCACACGTGTGTGTGTGCACGTGTGTGTGTGTGTGTGTGTGTGTGTGTGTGTGCGTTACTAGTCACAAGGGCGATGGAAGCGGGCACTGCCCACTGTGCCCCCTTGCCACCAGCCCTGCTCTAATCCCTATTTATAGTCACTGGTTGAATCTGCAATTTTCAAAGGAGAGACCTAAGATCCTGAGAGGGTCAATAATTTGCCCTCAGTCATCCCATAAGTTGGAGGACTTGAACCCTTACCATGTGGGTGTAGATGCTATGCCCTTAACACTGCACTGCCTGCCTCTTAGTAAACTGGACCTGCTGAAGAAAACCTTTGAAGCGATGCCTGAACTCAGCCTCTGCCTCCCTCTGCTCGCCACAGCCTCCTGGCCCACCCTGCTAGACCACCACCACCATCCCCTGCCTGCCTCTGCAGACCGCCTGCACCTGGGGGTTCTTCCCTCTTCAGGAACAGCAAGCTCCACCCCCGCCTTCACTCTCCTAATTCAACCGATCCATCCTCTCCTGGTTGTTACCATTCTGTTCATATAGGGGTCTCCTTCCCCAGTTTCCTCTAAAAGCCTTCCTGATTAAGCAGAGCGCAGCCTAAACTGCTTTGCCTTCTTTCTCTACCTGCAGGATGGGCGGAGCTGTCTCCTCTCCTTGCCCCATCCTGACCGCAGTCACACGCTCATAGCATCACAGTGTGTACGGGCACTAGCTCATTCCGTCACCGTAGTGGCCTTTGGAGACTGAAGCGTGCAGCTGTTAAGCAATAAGCCCAAGGTCACACCAGGCAGGGGCTGTGCTGAGGCCTGACTCCAGCCAGAGGAGTCCTTGCACTTGGCCCAGCTGCAAGCCCTCAGGCTCGTCACTCGGTCTCTGCCCTCCGTGACCTCCCTATCAAAGCCCTGGGTTTCACCGCCAGTGTCTTCCCCTCGGTCCAGCGGCAATCCTCCTGCCCTCTCTGGTTTGGACACCTGCCCACCTCTGGCAGCAGCCAGAGAGGAGGTGACTTGCCCAAGGTCACACAGAAAGCCAGAGCCAACCTGGAATCTGCGCTAGGCACATTCTGGGGTCACTTCTAGCTGCTTTGGCCTCGTGGTCACCAGCCAGCTGGCCCAGCTCCCCTCCTGCCCAGAGCATCCTGCTTTCTTAGGAAAGGGCAAGGTAGGGGTGCGGGGGGCAGGGCCTGCTCCTGAGTGGGCTGGGCCAGGCAGAAGCCGCTGCTGCAGACAGATACCAGGTTTCTTGGCAACTGTCATTGGGCCTCCTCCTCCTCCCTTATCTCTGCATCGAGGTAACAATAATAATCGCTCTTTCATGAGTGCAGCTCTTTGTACTTTTCAAAAGCTCTCCTTATCTGTTCTCTCCTGGGACTCTCACCGGAACTGGAGTGGGAGATAAGGCAGGGACTAGGAGCCCCAATTCCCAGAAGGGCAAACTGAGGTTCGGAAGATTAAACCATTACCTGGAGGTGACCAGAGAACCCAGGGCTTCCCCCAGGCTACACATGAGGGCAGGGAATCTCAGAGGGCTTCACACTGGACAAAACAGCTAGACCTGACCTAGGCATGCTTGGGGAGATGACTAGGGGATGCTGAGGGTAGGGCACCTGTGCCTCCCACCTGGAAGCCAGCTGGAGGGGGGTGGCAGGGCCCTGTCTTTTCTCTCCTCAGCAAAGTGAGAGGCCATGGGCCCCCTCTACAAGGAGGCTGTGAGACACTGAGCAAGCCCTTGCTGTGATTCATGTCTTCCTAGGTGGGCCTGGCCCCCTCCCAGCCCCCGTTTCACACCTCTCTGCCCCTGTCCTGCCCCTGCCACCATGCCCCTGTCTCTAGGAGGCAGGTGTCCTCCAGAGGAACAGCACTGCTCCGCTGTGAAGCCTTTGCTGGGTCCCCTCTGCGGGGGGGGGGGTCCCTTGCCTCCTTTTCTGCCTGGAACCATGCATATTTTGAAATGCAACTTAATCCGCTGGAATGCTGGTGCCAGAGCAGTGACCTATGACCAGCAGGACAGGAGGACTGTGACTGGGAGTGAGGTGGCGTATATCCCACCTCAGGACATCGACTCAGCACACAGGTATTACCAGGAAGGATCTGTTGGGGGGGGGGGGGCTATCCCAAGACAGTTGCCTGCAGGGTTCAGCAGAGGTCAGGAATAAGAGGCTTCCCTGGTCTCCTTGAGATCAGTTGGTGCCACCAGCCTGGTGATAAAAGGCACAGATGTCCAGGTGGGAAGGGAGTCGGGGGACACGCCTACTTTCTCCTGGATGGGGCTTGGGGTGGCCAAGGTAGTTGGAATCCCCAGCTACTGGCCTCAGGCCATGGGTCTGAGAGGACTTGTCTGAAGCCAAAGCCAGACACTGGCCCATCCTGGAGTCGGGGGTGGGTCACAGAGGCCCATTGTTTTTTGAGCTTAACCATCTGGCACTGCTCTCCCCATGGCTGCTGCTACTGAGGTGCCAGGGAAGACAGCCAGAGTTTGCCAGGTGAGCACGTTTCCAAAGTGAGGGCCAGGGCCTGCCCCTCACCCCCAGTGACATAGGCCTAGGCTTTCCTCCATGGTCTGGCCATGACCAGGACAGAAGAGATTATGTAGATGGGGTCGGGGAAGGAACAGGATCGATTTAGTTACACAGACGGTATAACGTCATTTAGTCCTCAGGACAACCAGAAGTTGGGGAGGAGGGCATAGCTGGGGTCTACCCCCATTTACAGACCAACAAGCTGAGGCCTGGGGACGGGTCCTCAGGGACAATGGGAGAGGGCTTGGTTCTCTCAGCTGGTCAGAGTGAAGAGCAACAAAAGTGGCCGGTGGGGCTGGCGTTGGGCCCAGACACCCGGATCCCGGAGCTGCACCAGGTGGTGGCCTCCTGAGCAAATAGCCTGTTGGCACCCAGAGAAAAGATCACAGGACAGGCCCGCCCCAGTGCAGCACCTGGGGACCAGGTCTGCCACCCACCCATCGCGCTGGCTCCCTGTGGATTCCACTGGACAACTCCTCCCCAGACCTGGGCAGGGAGGAGGCTGGAAACTGCAGTGACCCAGGGCAGGGCCTCTTCCTGCTTCAGGGTAGCACATCTGCTTGGCCAGCCCTGCTCTCTAGTTTATAAGCTGCCCAGCAGCCTCCCCGCCACACAGGATGGCCAGGATCTGTGATCTAGAGCTCAAGCCCAGCTGTCCCCCCACCTCCCATCCACTGGGACCCAGGACACTGCCATGGCAGCTCCTGCCAATAGGCTGGTCTGTGCTGCTCCGCCCACTACTCAGGGAACAGCATCCTTTCAGGTGCCTGTCACTTACACACTTTGGCATCACAGCCTCACAGTCTTTCCCCCTGCTCTTCTGAGCTGCTGTCCTTCCTGGCCTCTGGCCTCCACAACTGCACTTCCCCTGCTCCAAGCTCCCCAAATTCCTGTGCTGCGTATTCACTCCACCTGTCATTGTCCAGCCTCCAGGCCTACACTCATTCAGTCAGAGCACGTGTCTTGGTGCCTAGTCAGGGCCAGACAATGGTGCTGGGTGTCAGCATCAGAGAGGGATGAACCGGGCCTGACCCCTTCAAAGCACAGCACCAGCAATACCCACCCAGGACTGAACCCTCAGTGCTGAGCTCTGTGTAATCCATCCCTCCTGCTCTGCACCAGCCCTGTTAGGACTGAAATTTGTGTTTACCACCTCCAGGGCACCAGGCCAGGCTGGTGAGCACAAGTCTCTGCTGCTGGTGGCCAACACCAACCCTCCCTAGAAAGGGATAAGGTCACTACCTCCTAACTGAGATAACCAGGAGAGGTTCTCACGTTAGCTGCAAGTTACATGTATGCAGAACCTGGCCACCAGAAGCTTTCCAAGCCTCAGTTTCTCACATCACATGATTCAAGGTCAGTCCTTCTACAGAGGGGCGTGGGGGCACAGGAACTGGGAAATGACTTTGCCAAAGCCCGGATGAAAACCGGGGCCCAGGAGAAGGCTTTTCCTGCGGAAGAGGGACCTTGATCTCCTCTAGTGGCTTCTCTTCCCTGAGCCTCAGTTTCCTCATCTGCAAAATGAGATGGCAGGGGTATGGCAGGATGGCTCAGTGGTCTAAAACGCCTGCTTAGGAAAGCTTAGGTGGCTGCAGGGACCATGGTTCAATCCCCAGCACCACATGCTGCGCCAGCCCTGCCCTCAGGACAGGCTGAGCCAGCCATAAAAATAAATAAATAAACAAACAAAAGTTCTGAAACAAGAAAAATAAAAAATAAAAAAACAACAAAATGAGATGGCAGACATCTCAACAAGGCTGTCATAAGGAATTAATTATATATCAAGGGTGCAGCCTGCCTGGAGCTAAAAATACATAGGGGCCAAGTGCCTGCCTGGTAAGTGTAAGGTCCTGAGTTTGATCCTTGGTTCTGAAAAAAAAAAAAGGAGAAAAGAAAAAAAAAGAAAAGAAAATACAGCTCCTGTCTGGGAAGGTGCTGTGAAGTTAGAGCACCGGCTCTCAAACCTGTATGCAAATCCTTACTCTGTTACTGAACAGCTCTGTGACCTTGGACTAGTTACTTAAACTCACTGATCCTCAGTGTCCTCATCTATAAAATGAGGATCAAAGCCTGGGGATATACCTCGGTGACATAGCATTTGCCTAGAAGACAGGTGCAGTCCACAGAACCACACAAAGGGATGGTGGGGTGGGGCGGCAGGGGGGGGGGGAGATAACAGCGGTGCCAGCCTGAGAAGGTGGCTGTAAGAATTAGTTTGTATACGTAAAATGCTTGATAAACATTAACCTGAAGCCAGATATGTTGGAGCACACCTGTGATCCCAGCCCTCGGGAGGCTGAGGCAGGAGGTTCACTGTGAATTTGGGGCCAGCCTGAATGGCATAGTGAGACCCTGTCTCAAAACATAAAAAAGCAATTAATCTGCTTTTCTCTCTTCTCTTCTTCTTTCTTTCCTTCCCCTGAGGCAAGGTTCTTAAGTGAAGTTGTGAGTAGGCAGACGGACAGGAGCAAAGGTTGCCTAGGGGAAAGCCACCAGCCAGGTAGGGGCCGGGACCCTGTCAAGCCAAGGCAGGGCTAGGGCACAAAGCCCAGGACTTGGAAGAAATCCTCTTCTCAGGACAGTAGGGACCAGGAAACTGCAACTGCTCTTTAGAGGATCACTTGCCTGTGCCTAGCGGAGATGAAGCAGGGTGGACCTTTCAACCCCAGAGCTCCTCAGCTCGGGCTTTCCTCTCCATCAACACTAGCACGGGGGCACAGACACATGCAGCAGGAAGTCTGTGCCCACCCCTAGGCCCAGTAAAAGGAGGCTGATTAAGCATATCAAAGACCAGTTGGGTGTGGTGGCACATGCCTATAATCCCAGCACTTGGCAGGCTGAGGCAGGAGGATCGGTGAGAATTTAAGACCAGCCTGGGCTAGAAAAGTGAGCTCAAGGCCAGCCTGAATTGCATAGCGAGACCCTGTCTCAAAAAGACAAAAAAAAAAAAAAAAAAAAAAAAAAAAAAAAAAAAAAAAAAAAAAAAAAAAAATCAAAGACCAAAGAAGCTGTACAGTACCAGGCAGCATGGATAAAAGAAGCTTTTTGCCCTGATGGACGCAGGTGTTGGAGGCATATTGTTAAGAAAGCAAGGAAGTTGTACACTACCGAAATCTCACCTGTAGAAAGTTTAAACAACACCCGGAGCATTGTAGCACACTCCTATGATCCTAGCACTGAGGAGGCTGAAGCAGGAGGATCACCATAAGTTTGAGGCCACCCTGGGCTACATAGCATGATCCTATCTCAAAAACAAAATATTTTTAAATGACATATAGACATTTATGTGATTTATTGAGAAGAAGGTTCTCTCAGAATTTCTGCTTTGTAAAGCATGTATTTTTCTGCATCATTTGAACTTTCCTAAGAACTTCTCTTTTTTTTTTTTTTTTGTCTTCTTGAGACAAGGTTTCCCTGCACAGTTCAGGCTGGCCTTGAACCCACTTCATAGCCCAGGCTGGCCTCTCTCTCTCTCTCTCTCTCTCCCCTCTTCCCTCCTCCTTTTCTTTCTTTTTTTTTCCAGTACTAGGGATCAAACTCAAGACCTTACACTTGCCAGGCAGGCACTTATGCTGCTGAGCTATCTCTCTGGCCCTCAGGCCGGCCTCAAACTTACAGCAAGCCTCCTCCCTCAACCTCCTGAGTACTGAGGTTACAGGTATGCATCATCATACCCAGCCTAAGAACTTACTTCTATAATCAAAACATGGGAGACTTGTTGGTAATTAAAAACCTGAAACAGTGCTGGAAATATAGCTCAGTGGCACAAGTGCCTGCCCAGCAAGCACAACATCCTGAGTTCAATTCCTAGCATCCAAACACACACACACACACACACACACACACACACACACACAAAAAAAAAAACTAGCCAGCCATGGTGGATGACGGTGCACACCTGTAATCATATTTGGGAGGCTGGCCTAATGAATTCAAGATCAGCTCAAACTGCATAGCAAGACCCTGCCTCAAAGCAAACACACCAACCAAAACAAAAACCTAAAACAGCAGGGCATGCTGGCACATGCCTGTAATGCCAGCACTTAGGAGGCTGATGCAGGAGATGGCCACAAGTTTATGGCCAGCATAAAATACATAGTGAGGTCAAGGCCAGCCTGGGCTACATAGCAAGACCCTGATTCAACACACACACACACACACACACACACACACACACACATGAAACCTGCTGCCGCTGGACAGGGGAGTACATGTTTTAATCCCAGCTATTTGGGAGGCTGAAGCAGGAGGCCTGTGAGTTATAGCTCAACCTGGCCAACTTAATGACAGAGACCCTGCATCAAAAAAGAAAAAATTAAAAAGGCTGACAATAAAGCTCAGTGTGAAGGCTCTAGTTTCAATTACCAGTGCCGGGGCCCAGCGGGATGGCTCAGTGGTCTAAAGCGCCTGCTTAGGGAAGCTTGGGCAGCTTCAGGGACTGTGGTTTGATCCCCGGCACCACATGCTGTGCCAGCTCTGCCCTCGGGGCGGGCTGAGCTGGCCATAAAAAAAATGAGTGAATAATCAATTACCAGTGCCATAAAATCAAACAAAACTGCAAAAGCAGGTATGGTGGCACACGTCTATAACCTCAGCTACTCAGAAGTTTGAAGCAGGAAGATAGTGAATTCAAGCACAGCCTGGGAAACTTCATGAGACCCTGTCCCAAAATAAAAACTAATAAAGGTCTAGGGATACAGTTCAGCTCTTCCAGGGCTCAGTGCCCACCACCATAACAACAACAAACCTCCTAAAAGCTAGGCACAAAGTCCTGAATACAGGCACACACCTGTATTCTTAGCTACTAGGGAGGCTGAGGCAGAAAAATCACTTGAGCCTAGGAGTTTAGGGCCAGACTAGGAACCTCAGAAAGACCCTGATTTAAAAAAAAAAAAAAAAATCAGGGTGTCAGGGGGGCACAAGTGTAATCCTAGCACTCAAGAGGCTGAGGCAGGAGCATTGTCATGAGTTCGAGGCCAGCAAGATCCTGTCTCAAAAACAACAACAGCGACAGAAAAAAAAAAAAAAAAAAAAAAAAAAAAAAAAAAAAAAAAAAAAAAAAAAAAAAAAAAAAAAAAAAAAAAAAAAAAAAAAAAAAAAAAAACAATAAAAACAAAAACCTGAGCACATGCTGTGACTCAGCCGAGTACCTGCCTCCTGTTCCAGTCACCTGGAGAGGGATACATTATTCACCCCAGATTCCAGGGATGGAAAGCTGACACCCAAGGGGGCCAAACACCAAGACCAGCTCCTCTAGCAGGGGTGACAAAACCAGCTGTCACCCCAGCTCTGCCAGATGAGAGTCCCCAAGCTCTTACCACATTAAGCAGCCTACTCCATGGGGCAGGAAAGACGGCAGGCAGGACAGTGGCACAGGCAGGGTCACAGGACCTTGGCTGTCCTGTCCCCAGGAGCCAGGCCATCCTGGGTTAACCCACAGGGAACAGCGCAACACACCTCATTTGTGAATGCAAATGCAGGCCCCACTATGTGCCCCAGACTGGTAGATGCCCAGCTTCACCCCTAGTGCTACACTCCAGACCTCAGGGTCACAGGCAGGTAGCCTGGGCCAGGCCCTTCCCTGGAGCTCTAAATAATTTTCAACCAGATCAACCTGTTTCAGAAGAATCTGGCCTTGAAGGTCACCTGTCCCAGGCACAGGCACTATCTCCATGTAACTGCCAGGAAAGACGTGGAAAGAGTGTACTGAGCCAGGCTCCAGATGTGCGTGCACCCTGGGGCACGTCTCTCCCCTGTCTGAGACTCAGTGTCCAGCACTGTAAAATGGAGTTGGTAATTCCTCCTTGCAGGTGGCTGGGGGACTCAGGGAGTGCATGTGACAGCACCAGTGGTTTCCAAGCACAAAGAGAGACTGGGCCTCTGCACATGTGTGCTGTGGGCCCTGTACCCCACCCCCAGGGCGCATGTGAAGAACCAGGGCCAGACGGCTGAGCTCAGAGCTGGGCCACTCAGAAGCACGGTGCGATGGGGTGGGTGGGGGGACACCTGTTGGAGTCAGAGCCTGGTTCCTGCAGCAGCTCTCCCTGGCAGTGCAACAGAGGGTGTGTGACTCCGTGGGTGAGGATGTGCTGGGAGCCCTGCTAGAACGGAAGTGGATGTGGGAGCAGCGGCGCTCGTGTCTGGGTGCGCGTGGGCTTGCGTGCAGCGTGTTTGGATCTGATCACGCTACCCGTCTGCCTAATGGCTTCGCACCACGTGCAGGGTGAGGTGGGGGCTCATGCAGCCCTCAAGGCCCTGTGTGTCTACCCCACCCTGCCCATCTCTCCCACCTCACCGCCAGCCTCCTGCTTCCCTCCCCAGCCTGCTTTCAGCTTTGCCTAGTAGCTTTACCCGCCCCCTCCCGCTCGCTCGCCTCCAGGCCTTTGTTCACACTGTGCACACCTGCCCCCCCCCGTGCCCCCCAAACACCTCACCATGTGCTACTTCTGTCTTCAGCCTTCCCAGCACCCCCTCCTCAGACTGGGGGATGTGCCCCTCCTGCAGCAGCTTTCCCAGAAGCCGGCCCTGGGCCCCCGTGGACTTAGCAGTTTGGTTTGCACATTTCACAGTGAGATCATTAGACCACGACTGGTCCCTCTAGAAATGGGGCTTTCCTGGGTCAGGCCTAGATCTGTTTTCAGTGCAGGCCCAATTCTGATCTAGCGCATGAATGAACGGGTATGTATGAGCCTATGCTCAGGACAGAGCTATCTGCACAGGATCAAGCCTCTGAGTGTGAGCAGGAAGCATGTATGTGCGCATACCTGGGTACACATGTGTGAACACATGGGCAAGACATCAGCTCATGGACAGGTGGGCTGGAAATAGCTGAGGCTTTCCAGAGCTAGTGCTTGGGCCTGCTGGGGTCACAGGCAGGCAGGCCTAGGCTCCCCAGCCCCTCACTCCGTGCTCCTCCCACAACAAGCCGAGGGGGGTCCCTCTGAGAAGCTGGGAGAGCCAGGTGGGCTCTAGGCTGGCCTGCTGCTCCCTTAGTAAATGGGGCCAGTTCTGCCTGCACATCAGCTCCCTGATGCTGCCCATGGGCCTGTGTCCCAAGTCCAGGCCCCTCCCTCAAATCCTTCACACGCTGTGCCCTCTGCCACAGACACTGTACCCATCACCAGCTCCCTCCCCTCCAGGCCTTGGCAAAGGCAGGCCATATGCCACCTGGCACGCACTCCCCCTACCCACCTGCAACTGACTACCTTCCTGTTGGCTCAGGTTACACCTGCCTCCTGCACTGGAAGGGGACTGTGAGAGGCCAGAGGCCAGGCCCACTAGATGCCCTGCGGTACCCCCTTCACAAATGAGTACCTGGCACATGCCAGGAACTTGACAAGTATTTGCTGAGTGAACAGATGCCTGCAGGAGCCTTGAAAGAATCCTATGAGGTGACTCTTACCCCTCTTTGTATGCATGAAAACTGGGGTCCAGAAAGGTGAAATCTCTAGGCCAAGGCCATGAAGCAACCAGCAGGGCCAGGCCAAATGGTCCAGCCTCACCAGGAGCACAGCACCACACGGGCTGTTGGAGCCTGCCTTTCCATTTACACACATGTAAGCCTCAGAGAGACTGTTAGTTCCAGGTCACCTGGACTCCCAAAGCTTCCCCGCTCCTGCAGCGTTCAGACTGAAAAAGCTGTGCCTGTGGCCTGGGGCCCATTCAGAGTCCTCTCTGCTGCTCCCTCACTGCGCTGTATGCAGGGGCTTCTTGTGTGTCTGCCGTATGAAGGAAGAAACTGAGGTCAGCAAGGTGAGGGCCTCCCCAGTGTCACCGCCCAAGACTTGGCACTAGGCTTGCCAGGCTCTGAGCCTGTGCTCTCCACCCAGTGTGCCCAGTGACCCCGAGGGACGTGTGCTCCAGGTGGGAGTCTCTTGCCCTCTGCACTCCTATCCACCCTCTGCAGACCCAGCAGGGTATGACAGTGATAACAACGGCAAAGCCAGAAGGGCTGGCACTTGCTCTGTGCTAGGCTGGTTTCGGGCCTTGACACTCTTTGTGTCACTCGACCCCCGCATCAGTCTTCAAGGTGGCACACGCATTGCCCTCATCTTGCACGCGAGGACTGCGGCACAGAAAAGTGTCCCAACTGCCCAAGGCAGGGCCAACTTGGACAGGGTCAGTGTCATGGAGCCTGTCCTGGAGTGGGGAGAGAGCAGGGAGCCAGGTGGGGTCCTGGTCTGCTGCCCTCACCTGCCAGGCTCTCTCCCTCTCTCTCTCTCCTGTTCTCTGTCTCTCCCTCCCTCCCTCCTTCTTCTCTCTCTCCCTCTATCTTCTCTCTCTTCCTCTCTCTCTTCCTCTCCCTCTCTCTCTCTCTCTCTCTCTCTCCATGATCTGTGACCTCCTGTGCCATCTCCACCACCACAACCCTGTGCCCACACAGCCTTGGCCTTTACAGAGCCCCCCACACACACACACACACTCTAATGCTTGTTGCATTAACCTACTGAACAACTGCATGACTATTTGGGAAAGACTATATTTAAGAAAGGTCTTGCCTGGCTCTAAGGTGTTAGAAGAACTCTCCTTAAGCAGCCAGGTGGAGCCTAACACTCCACCACCACAGAGTCACTCTCACATGAAAAAGTCTTTTCTCTCAAACTGCAGCGAATGTTCCCTGTGGCCCACGCAAGACTCAGTTTCATCCTAAGCAATCTTGCCCCTGTGATCATAGATAACCCGAAGCTCAGGGAGGCAAAGGAGACTGGGTAAGGCACATAGCAGGGGAAAGGTAAAGTGGGCTTTTAAACTCCAACCTACCTAAGTGCAGAGCCCAGGGCTTCCCACATGGCACCCAGAGGTGGGTAGACCCAGGGCATCAGGGCGAACAAAATCATCCAAGGCAAAACGGCACATGAGCGCGTTCTCCACAGCAGAGAAGAGCTGGGGCTACAGCAGAGAGCAAGAGGGCTCGATTCCCAGCCCTGCCTGGAGGGGATTTTCCTCCTGTCTCTCCAATCTACAGGGAAGCTTCCTAGCAGAGGAAGACTCTGTGGGGCTCAGCCAGGAGCCAGCCCCTCACCCAAGGGGCAGCTTCCCCATAGGGAGACAGGGAGGGACAGTGACGGTGGTGGGGGCTGTGGCTTCAGGGCCAGCGAGAGCTAAGCGAGACAGGATGAAGGAGGGAGGCAGGAGCTGACGCTCAGAAAGGGCAGACATGGAGAGACACAGTCTCCACGCTCATCTCCTGGAAGGGAGGCTCAGGGGGCCCAGCGAAGCTTGGAGTGAGGGCCTAGGTGAGGGGAGCCCTGAGGCGCATCTGAGCTGCCCCACCATAGAACAGGCTACGTCAGGGAGTGAGCTCTCCCCACGGGGCTGCACGAAGAGCTCACGCAGCTCTGCTCAACGTAGAAAGAAGCGCACATGAGATCTGTGAAGTCACTGAAAATAAAGATGCATTTTCCGGGGCCTGGCGGGATGGCTCAGTGGTCTAAAGCGCCTGCTTAGGAAAGTTTGGGCGGCTGCAGGGACCGCGGTTTCATCCTGGGCACCACATGCTGAGCCAGCCCTGCCCTCAGGGAAGGCTGAGCTGGCCATGAAAATAAATAAATAAACAAACAAAAGTTCTGAAACAAGAAAATAAGATGCATTTTCCTTGGCTTCTTGTAAAGGGTCATACACCAAAGAAGGGGTTCCTCGGTAAGTGGGAGGCTATCAGGGAATATCTATTCATTTCCAGAGATTCTACGAGGTCCAAACCCTCTACGACTTCATGCTGGGAGTCAGTCTGAGACTCGATGATTCTACCTGTCCGTCACTGACATATCTAAACTCCTATCCTACCTGTAAGACCCCGGTCAGTGTGGTCCCCTGCCCACTATGCAAACCCACCTCTTAATTCACTTGTCTGTTGTCCCTCACTATCCACAGTGCGTATTAAACTCATTGCTGGGGGGCCCGGCGGGATGGCTCAGTGGTCTAAAGCCCCTGCTTCGGAAAGCTTGGGCGGCTTCAGGGACCACAGTTCAATCCCCAGCACCACGTGCTGCGCCAGCCCTGCCCTCAGGGCGGGCTGAGCTGGCCATAAAAATGAGTGAATAAGGAAACAAAGGTTCTGAAACAAGAAAAAATAAATAAATAAATAAAATTTAAAAAAAAAAAATGGGGCCCAGTGGGATGGCTCAGTGGTCTAAAGCGCCTGATTGGGAAAGCTTGGGCGGCTTCAGGGAC